>JAGFMF010011712.1:1866619-1886203 GCA_019455555.1 Galemys pyrenaicus
TATATGTACCACAGCTTCCCGATCCACTCATCTGTTTTTGGGCATTTGGGTTGTTTCCAGGTCTTACCTATTGTAAAGAGTGCTGCTATAAACATAGGGATGCAGGTATTCTTTTGAATCAGAGTTTTTGTGTCTTTTGGGTATATTGCTAGGAGTGGGATTTTATATTAATTCCTTGGTGTCTCTTTGTAGATATTCTCTAATTAAAAAAAAATAAATTATTTACTTAGAAACATTCAGAATGTCTACAAATCAATTGCAATTTTTTTTGTTTTTTGCAATTACAGAGTGGTATTCTGCTAACAAAATAACTGTTTCTTACAGGCTGCATAAGAGAAAATTGAAGATGAAAAACTAGGTTAGTGGCTATTGAAAATAACACCAGCACAGGGCTACCTAGGTCCCTCGTGTTAATGTTAATATACATGTCTTTTTGCGACTAACATGTCTCTTAGCATAACATCTTCAAGGTTTAACCATTTTATAGCTGGTGTGTGCATACCATACTTTGGGTTAACCAGTCATCTGTTAACAGACTTGACTTGCTTCCACCTTTTCAATGTAATGCTGCCATGAACATGGGTGTGCAAATATCTATCTGTTCCTGCTTTCAATTCTTTTGGACATATACCCAGAAGTAGAACTGCTGCTTCACATGATAATTCTGTTTATTTTTCTTTTTTGACAATGGAACAACAATTTATTTTTATTTTACTATATATATATATGACATTGTTTTTCCTTTTTGAAAAGTGCATGCTTTCTCTCTTTCAGTGTAGTCTCCGCAAAATTCCCATCACCATTTCACCCGTGCACCATCATCATAATCCTTTGTATAAGAACACATTCCCTTTCCTGTTTTGATCTATTTATTTTTGAAGAACCACCTGTTATAAACTGAACTTTTGTGTCCTCTCAAAATGAATATATTAAAACCCAAACCTCCAGTGTGATAACATTTGATTTTAGGGACTTTGGAAGGTGAGTAGGTCATGATGATGAATTTGTGAATGGGATTAGCAGTCTAATATGATAGATGACAGAGAGCTTGCCCCTTCTGCCATGTGAGACACAGCAAGACGATGTCCACCTACAAACCAGATAGCAGGACCTTATTAGACACTGAATTAACTTTGAGATAAATATTTGTTGATTAAACAACACAGTCCACAGTATTCTTATTACATCAGCTGCAATAGAAAAAGATACCACCTCACCATTTTTAACAGTAGTTTTACCATTTTATGTCCCATCAGGAAATGGTTGTTTGTTATTTAGTGGTTGCATTATACACATTTTTATATATTGTACCAGTCCTTTGCCAGACATATGATTTGTAAATATTTTCTTTCATTCCATGGTTTATTTTTTCACTCTGTTGATCATTTTCTCTGATGCACAAAAGTTTTAATTTTGATGCACTCCAATTGGTCTATCCTCTGTAGCCTGTTCTTTTAATGTCACATAAAGAAATCACCAACAAATTATGAGGCTAGTTCTTTGTTTTATTTTAAGTGCTATATTCTTAGTTTATGTACTTAGATCTTTAATTCTGGAGTTCATTTTTGTGTATGGTGTAAGGTAAAAGTGTAACTTCATTCCTTTGCTTTGTTTGTACAATACCATCATTAAAGGACTGTCCTTTTTCCTTTGACTGGGTATTGGCATAATGTCAAAGTAATTCGACCATATTAGATGTGTATTTGTTTCTGACCTCTCTATTTTCTCTTTCATTAGTTTATGTTTTTAACTTTCTGCCAGAGTCACTCTTTTGATTATGACAGCTTTATATAAAGTTTTGATATTAGATATTATGAGTCTTTCAACTTTTTTATTTTTAAATACTGTTTGTCTGACTGGACCCTTTGATGTTGTATATAATTTCACATTGGCTATTTCTGTGTCTACAAAAAAAAAAATTCATGAGCATTTTTTTCAGTTCTTTGTCTACTAAGTCCAATGTTTATTCTTCCTTTAGGAGAGTGTTTATTTTATTTTATTTTTCTTGAATGGACCATACTTTATTTTTCTTTGCGTGTGTCATCATTTTTTGATGAATACTACACATTGGCTATTAAGATATTTTTCATATATCATAAGAAAACCCTATTCTCATCATTCTCCAAAATTTGTTGTTGTTGCTTGCTATAACCTATAGTTGTTTGTTTAATAACTTTTCTAAACTGTTTTTTAAAGACTGTATTCTTTGCACAATATGGTCTCTGAGTTCCTTACTTGGCCATATTATTTGATGGCTATTACTCTTTCAACCTATTTTACCTCTTGATAGATCTTTTTAATTTTTTTATTGAGGTGATACTGGTTTATAAAACTCTAGGTTTGTCAGTGATTGATTTGTTTATTATGATGCTCCTTTATTTGGTGTATACATCTTGATGTGTGTTATGACACCCTGATATATTTATCTGTAATGCTTATGTAATGTCCATCCTGTCTCTTGTTATATTTTTAGCTAGAAACTGATTTTATTTGATGTAAGTGCGATTGTCTCTGCCTTCATTGGGTACCATTTGTTACTTTGAGCCTATGATTGGAATGCAGATAGAGCTCTGAATACAGCAGGAAGTTGGGTTTGTTTACTGATTTAGCCATTTTATGCTTTTTTCTTGGTGAATTCAAGTGCATTTATTTTTGTTATTTATTGCTACATGAACACATGCTCTGCCATATTGTCTTTAGTTCCCAGTTACTATTTCCTTGCTTAACTTTATGTCAACTTTTTATTTTGACTTAGATAGGCAATTTTTTCAATATTTGTGTAAGGGAAGTCCAGTGTTTGCAGACTCCTTCAAATTTTGTTTGGGAAGTCCCAATATATCAAATATACATTTGTATTTACGTATATATGTATGTATCAACATAAAATAATCCTTTTTTTAAAAAAAGTGGGTAAGCTCTTTATAAGTGAATAGATATATTTATGTTTGCATAAACAGAACAATGTGAAAAGATTTATAACTTTTTTTTAAAGATTTTTTATTTATGCATACAAGAACTGGGGTACAGACCAGAGGTGCGGGGGGTGAGCGATCTCACCGGGGACAGAGTGGGGAACAGAACAGGCAGGTTGACTGAAATACACTGCTTAGGGGAGCAACAGGTGAGTCAGGAGAGCTCTGCTGTGTCTTGTGAGTCTCCTACCTGTCCAGGGATGGAACTCACATTGCAGTGGCTGCGAATAGCTTCATAGTGCTGCATCTTAACCCTTGCGCCACCAGGGGTTATATACAACATTTTAAACTTTAATTACATTAAGAGAAAATAGGGGAGGTGTTGTCAGACTTTTGTTGTGTATTATTCTATGTTGGAAAACAGCTCATGTGCCTTTTCAATGTGAAATGTAATTATAATAAAGTGCACTTTAAAAATAACATTGACCAGTAGATGGCAGCATAGTAACTCATTTGATGAAGGTGCTCAGTTCCTTTATTGTAGTGTTTTAATGACTATAGGTGTGAGTCACAATGATCAATTGTTTCTACATTTCCTAGATTCATCTATAATAACACAGCATTAACAAATTATACAATCCTAGCCTTGTTTACTTGGGTTGATTTCTTGTTTAACATAGTGCTTGATATTTTTAATCTTTGTGACTAAGTCACTCTTACGCTTCTCCATTGTTTGCTTCTCATTTGTTTGATTGCCAGTAATATAATATCTCTCTGGCTTATAAGAAATTTCATGGTGATTTGAAAATCAACAACCCCACCTTTTTTTGATTCTTTAATGGAAAGTTCTGGGATCTTTTTCTAAGGAAGGTTGAAAAACCCGTTTCTGACCACTTTAGCGGGACTCTGGTGGGTATACTGTAATTCATACAGAAGTTCTTCTCTCTGATAGTGCACCTGTACCCCCAGAGGCAAGTCTGAAAGTGGTCATATTATATGTGCAAAATCGCACTTTCCAAAGTATCTGCTACTTTCAGTACAACTTATCAAAAACACCTTTTATCTCTTTATGTGGTCTTGAGAACTGGACTTAGTTTTATTCATGATTGTATATCCAGTGTCTGGAATTTCCAAACTGCACATGGAGGTTCAAGAAATTCTACTTAGTTGAATAAGTAATTATTAAATACTTGCATAGCATGACCTAGATGAGTGGTGTCTACTAAAACTTTCTGTGATGATGGAAATGTTATCTCTGTTGCCCAATATGGTATGTACTAGTCACATCTATTATTTTGTGTTTAACATGTGATTAATATGACTGAGGAAATAATTTTATTTATATATTATTTAATTTCAATTAAATATATATAGCCCTGATTCACGAGTGGCTATCATATTGGAGAGTGTAGGTTTTAGTGTGAAGTGCTGCTGTATGATTTTCTGTTCTTTACTCTGCAGTGTTAATGGTGCTAGAATGAGCTGTTTTGTCTCAGGCAAGCACATAAACTTTTTCAGTCAGTGTCTAGCATTCTGAGGGCACTGGACTGTACATGCAATTACGAATGTTTAGGTATTTGACATCTCTCTATCTAGATGTATCTATAGATATGTATATGGAGTCTATAGATCTATGGACATATTATTTATATATGTATGTTATGTATCTATGTATTTAGCCTCCTTTAGTCAGATTCTGTTTCCAAATAACCTTATTTTGGTTAGCATTGGTTAGATATCAATGTGATAATTATAGATCTTTCAGCATTCTCACTGCACCCAGAGTCATTTAAAAAGGGGGAAAATAGTAAAGAAATTGTGGGTACAAGCTTTTTAGCAGTGAGTTTTTCCTCTGTTGATTTCGTGTCATTGGTCCTCAACTAGGGATGATTTTGCCACTCCCAAGAGGACATCTGGCAGTGTTTGGAGACATACTTGGTTGTTACAACTGCCACCTAAGGTGTAGAAGGAAGTAATGTTCAAAAAATTCTCAGTGGGAGGAGAGCTGCTTTTCCCCCATTCTCACTCCCTCAACAAAGAATTAGCTCTGAAAAAATAGCAACAGTACCAAAGTCAAGAAAACCTGCTGCTTAGTGACAACTCACAGACAAAGAATTGGAGTGTGTTATATAAATATACTTTATTGTAAACAACATATTATGTGGGACAAGAAGATTCTTAATATAAAACTCAAAAGAAAATCTTAAAACAGCAGTTATCCCATTAGCTAATTAAATGTAAAAAGGGGTGGGGAGGGAGGGGAGAACAAGTTAAGATTTAGTTACATAGAAAAAGCCTGAATTTATTTTGGAGTATTAATCCATAATCATGTATAATGTCACAAGATATGAACTTAAATACAAATAAAATGAGCTGTTTAATAATTAGACTACTCAGAAGATGCCATCCTGGTTGTTTGAATATTCTCTATAATAAACACCATTCTTCAAAGAATATGTAGGATGTTTAACAGTAAACTTAAGTATTACACAATAAGTTCTTTCCCAGCATCTTGCATTATTTCTATGTATGCCCAATTTTATATTGACTTCTCAAGTTATTTATGGATATATCTCAAGTTATTTAAATTAGCTTCTCATTCTTCAGGTCCCTTAGTTTTTCGGAAGTTGATTGAAAATAAAACTATTTAGAAAATAAATTACATTAGGGAATAAATAAACAAAAGTAAATAGCAAATTTACATCAAGATTGGAACTTCTCCTTTTTTTATTTATTACTTATTTTTCTTTTTTCCCCTCCCATCCCACTTCTCCCTTTTTTAGAGAATCCTTAACTTTTTCCCTCATTTCCACTTAACAAAGAGGTCAAGAAATTGCTTTTATTTATGAATATCAAAAGGAAGTTTTAAATATTTATAACAGAATCCTATGCTAGATAATATTTCTAGTTCTCCAGCAATCTGAGCTAAGGATTTACTTACTGTTTCAAAGTAAATATTAGTGTGGTTGTTAAAAAGTTTAAAATCTGCACTATGGTATATAAATGTCAACATTTTTTTCTTTTTTCAAGTTTCAAAGAGATTAAATGCACATCTGAGGGCAGTGGGAAAAGGATTCCCAGTAGTGCCATCTCTTAATTTCTAGTTTTATGTCTATTACCCCCTCTATCTTTGTTTGAGTATTGTGTTGACCCTACAGATTCATAATGAGGGTTATTTGATGAGGAAGATATAAACTGAGGTGTCAGGAAAAAGCAGCTTGCTCTGTCAGGGAAAAAAAGAGAATGCTGAGCCAGAGAGTACTTATCAGATTAAACTTCTGGATTATTCTAAAAGAGGTGGGTGGTAGGGACAGGAAGATCAACAAGGACATAATTAGAGAAATCAGAAATAGCAGCAATGGTGGATATCCTTGGGGTTGACAGTATTGTGTACAGTCATGGTCAGCAAAATACTTAAGATGAAGTGAAAAAAAAAAAGTATGCTGTTCTCATCTTTAAGGAGAAAATTATCAAATCATACTCATTTGCATCTTGACAAATACATGCTAACATATATTGAAACACACTTTGCTAGAGACCACACATGACATTTGTATTGCGGACGTGGAGGTATTTTGTTGTACTAGATGTTAGTTTTAGATTTAATCCATTCCCTGTAACGAGTCACTTTGGTATAAACTCCAGGCTTATTTTCTTTTCCACAATCTATTCCCCAGCTTACTATTCCAATGACATGCCAGATGTTTCCATTAAGTGCTATAACCAGAGGTCCCCCTGAATCACCCTGGAGAAGAAGAAAATATCATTAGAGTAATAAAGGTGTATCATAAATGTGAGTTAGTCAATACCTGAATGTCTAATATTCTTAAGTGTGTAAAACTAATTTTTATTTATTATTATTATCTCTGTTACTTCTGCTGGTGCCCATTAGTGTTCTTATCTATAAGCTGGTATAGATAAAGCAAATGTTTCAGTTTTATCATGGCATAGTTTTGGGTTCAGCTGTATTGAAATAAAACAGAACTTAAGTCAAGGAAACCCATTTTTACATAATTGATTACTTCATGCCAAACTGTATTTGATCCCTTCCATGAAATCTCATCTAATTCTGTTATGTAAAAATTATCTCTTGACTTGAATTTGAATCTTACCTTGTTCCACTCACAGCTGTTGATAGGGAAGTGTCCTGGACACTTCAGCACCACGCAACAATAGTTTTCACAGGAGGATGATATGCAAAGGTAGTCCAGGCGAGTGAGCACCATTTAGTACATAAAGGATTTTGCTCTCAAACTAAGGTAGAATTCTTAATTTTAGTGAACTGGCCTAAAGTGTGTGAATCATGATGATTTCCCTGACATTTTTAACCCAAGGCTTAGACAAATGATTTTTACTTTTATCTTTTAGCAATGAAACTATTCACTCTAGAGGTATAGTATGTGGAAACACTTACAGACTTTTTTTTTTTTTAAATTAGAAATGATCCTGTTTGAAGCAGGCATGGAGTCATGAGTCTTTAGAACTTTTCCCTCTAGTATTCAGTAGACAGAATATGAAAACCCTGATCCAAAGTCTATCCTTCTCAGCTCCTTTCCCATGGTCACACGTCCTAGTTTAGATCCTTAATATGCTTGTGGTGAAGGAAGCAAAGGAGGTGATGGGACAAGGGAAAGTGAACAGCTGCTCTTTCATAGAATAATCTGTCCAACAGATTCATTCTTGTGGACTTAAGTCTATTCAAAATATAAATTTATCTTCCTCCACAAAAGTCATGCTGTCTAGTTGCATCTTAGACTACCCAATTATTTTTTTCTTCTTAGGAAGTAAGGTAAGTGGAGGAGGGCTTTGTATTAGACAATATGCTGCTAAATACTAGTTTTTTGTTAATTCATTTTATTTACCTGTATGCTCTCTTAGATAGTAAATTCATTGTGAATTCATTTTTTTAAAATGTTTCTGCTTCCCTTCAGTTAGTGCCAAAGTACCTTACAAATCACAATAAAAAAAAAAGTGAATGTTTATACTGTCTCATGACAGCCAGTGGGAGAATAATAGTGTATCTCTGCATATCAGGACAGCTCTCATGTCAATTCCTTAGTCATTTCTAATTTTTCAGAAATTTCTAAACTGTTGAGCTCAGTTTCAAATGCTATAGCAAAATCTGTAGTTACATATTTTTAGGTCTTTAAATAGCCAGACTTTAAAACTTATTTTCTCTTTAGTGCTTAGTCCTTAAAAATTCATATTTTATATGGTTATCTATATGATTACTTTCTAGACATCATTTATGAGTATCAATTTAATATGAATAGTATATATATTTTTCATTAAACAGGGTAATTCTGTCTGGATGAACAGTATTTAGAATCAAAGATCCAAGCAGTGGTGTGATGACATTCTCTTCACAGGAAGGATATCTGCAGATTCCATTCCAATGTGTCTTATAATTAGTAAACAATTCTAACTCTTGGTTATGACTATGGCCTGAAGCAATGATTGGTTTATGTATCTGCTTCCAGTCTTTTTTTCTAATCAAAGTCCTAATTTAAAGCTGGTTGTCATTTTCACATATGATTCTGGACAATAATCGGTATTAACAGAAGACTACTTATTATTGTTCTTCTATTCCCTGTTTTTATACTTTCTCCTTTCCTCTTCAAGTTATTTTCATAGAGTCACATAAAGTGACTGTGTTTATTACATCAGGCTCATTTTTATAATTTGAGTATATTCTTACCTCACAGGCATCTAGTTTTCCTGATAAGAATCCAGCACATATCATTCCTGATGACACAGCACCACCATAGACATAAACTTGATTACATATATCATTACTTATGATCTCTATTTCAACTTGTCGTAGAGTATTTGGAAAGGGGCCTAAAAAACAATAGAGAGTTTCCATATTGTTGTATATAAACTTTGTTGTAGCTCACAAATGTTAGAGCAATGGTAAAACATGCTTGATTTTTATAGAGCTGTGTGTTTAATGACAGTGTTCAGATTCAAGTTAGATTTCTTGGATTCCTTCTAGGTGGTAGGTAGTATGCTTGCCATGTTACTGGCAACTTATTTAACCCTCATATAATCAACAAAGATACGAATTTTGTTTCTTTATCTGAGGAAACCTGGCTCACCTGATTATGAGTCTTGCCAGGATAGCATAGTTAAATGGGGATCACATTAGATTTAAATTGAAGGCATTTTTCAGGGCACTATCTGAGTTAGTATGTGACAGTTTATTTTATCTAGAAATCTATCTCATCACTTCATAAAGGATACAGCTAGGAAGGCAACTGAGAATCCTTTTTTGGAGTAGCAGTATAAAGCAAGGCTGTACTATTGTAAAGTAACTTTAATAGTAAATAGATGGAATCCTATTGTTTCATAAGAAAGATCAAGTTGACATCCAGAACTAATACTGAGTAACAAGTACAGAGATAAGAAATAAAGTTTTATTAATTAAATATGCTTTTATTGGCCTGCTATTAACTGCAAGATATTACCTCGTTATTTAGTGAATTGTTTAAGTCATTCTCCTTATCGCTTAACAGCTTCTGTTTTAAAGGGTGTATTAGTCCTTTATATAAAGATGGATGTCCTGTTTCTAACAAGTTCAAAGACAATTGAGAGAATGAGGACAGCAGTGCTATTGAGTTTAGTAACAAGTCAGGGTATTTCTGTGCCAAGAACCCTGGGCTTGGAGATAGCAGACATAAGCTTGAACACTTTGGAAAAGTTACTGAATCTTAGCATTATTTGACTCACCTATAAAAAGAAGAAAATCATACCGATCTCACAATTTCATTGTGAGGACTGAAAAATAATGAATGTAATAAATTATGGCAGTGCCTCATCCCACATTCAATTTTCAGTCAGTCGAAGCTATTTGAGTGAATTTTAGAGATTATGCTAATATATATAAAATTTCATGGACTGAAATGTACTGTTGAGGGGAGCAGCAGGAGAGGTCTGCTGCGCCATGTGGGTCCCCTCCCTGGCCAGGGATGAATCTAGCACTGCTGTGCTGCTGATGTGCTCAACCCGCTGTGCCACCAGGGAGGCCCACCATCTTCTCTTAATATAGTTTTTGAACAAGCTAACATTTATTTTTGTAGGTGCCATGGCAATATTAAATTTTTCTGGCCCTAATTTTCATTTTAAAATTTTAGATATTCCAGACTTTAAATATATTCCATCTACTTATAATTTCTGTGTGCCTTATTTTAGCTAATTGATCTGGGTTACACAGCTTCACATCATTATAATTCTTTAATTTCAACTTTTAAAAAACCAATTACAAATGCTTAGCAATAAAACGAGCAAATTTTTTATATGTTATCAACTACCTAGGGAAGAAACTATCCCAAATGTAAGTCCATATTTTACAAGTTGTCTTGTAGCAAGATTTATAATCAGATGTAATTGGATAAATCTTGAGAGGTAGCAAAAGAAAGCCTAAGTATTTCTTGTCTCAGTTTCAAAATTCAGAGGAAAATACATAATCAGATATCTAATACTCAACCTTAGTCAAATGGATGATAAACTTGTAACACTACTCAGGGGTGCACGACTTGTGGGAGTAGAGCACAGTACACAATAACCTGCACACTCTGGATACTGAGTGATTCATGATGAAGTAAACTAGTACTTGGAGAGGTTTAGTTAGGCCTCAAGGAAGTGTAATGGTCCTGCCCTACTGGTAGATGCTATTCTTTGCTACTCCCATCAATCAGTGGCTTGTCTAAAACTAAAATATTGAATTCCTTTTTGTACATATCATTACTGCCTAAAGAATAATTAACATCTTCCAAAAATGAGGAAGAGTAATCTCAGGTAAGAATGTTGTTACATCAACCTGGGTTTCTATCAGAATTTGGAAGTGCGTATTGAAGAGAAGCAGTTTTCTATAAAAATCAAGTGATGTAGACTCAGTAGATAAAAGCTATGCTTTGAGTGAGCACATAAATGACACTAAGATTTTAATAAGAGTCTAAAGTGAAAATCTGAAATTCAAGGGCAGATTAAACCTTATGTTGAAAGGCCAACAAAGAGACACAGGAACTAGGAAATGAAGTAAAATGTCATACTTGTGAACTTTACAAGGTCTCAGACTCAAAAAAGCACTCCATAGATACATGGATCAGAAGAATCCCATTTAATATTTAGCATCAGGAGTGTCATTCATATTGTTTGGTTAAGGTTATGTCTCTTTAGTCGCTGACACATTACTGAAGTTTATCATTACTCCTGCTCACTAATCACGTGCTTTAAGACTTAGGTCTTAAATGTAGCAGAAAGCTACACGTGAAGGAGAAACGAAACAAAAAAAAAAGATATGAAAGATATAGTTTAATAACTTTTGAAAGGAAAATTATAAGTAGTTTCTAAAATAGCCCATAGAGAAGATGAACATCATAGATACAGTATAATAATAACAGAGTTTCAGTAATTTACCATATTTGGGTTTTCAATTTTTTGTTTTTACTTTCCATGGGAAATCTTGATTTCTGCTTTTATTTAATGTATTTTGATTTTATATCATATTTTTTATCTCCTTTCAAATGGAGAATGGGCTTGTATTTTGCCCTTCGATGTTTCAACTGAAATACTCACCATTTGCTTTAAATGCTCCCCATCCAGTGACAAACACTTTGCTTTTAGGCAGGGCTTCGAAGGTAGCATCTGGGAGACAGACTCTGCTCACATCATTGGAAAATACGACGGGAATGGATAGTTTCACCAGGGCGATGTCGTCATCATGCTTATGGGCAGCATAGTTTTCATGGACGATAATTGACTGTACTTTTCTTTTCATCAGTGCAGGGTTTAGAGTTGTTCCAAAACTGGCTGTCCAGAGTTTGGGGTTTTTGTAACTGATCACAAATTAAAAGGATTAGAGTTGGCTCAATACTAACTAAAGGTGTCCAGGACTCTGAATGGGCATGGGGAATAAGGGTGGGAGAAGGATGAATTGATAAATGTGATAATTGATTATATGCTCTCGCTGTCTTATTTGAGGTTTCTTCACTAAGACAACTTTGCTTTTATTTGGCTGATTACAAATCCTTGCATTTTAAGGTAGTTTAACTTATTCTTTTCAAGGAGGGATGTGTATTTCTTAAAAGGAAACAATATATAATAAAAGGAAACAATGTATTAATGCTAACTATTATAAAAATATGTATTAGCTGAGGAAAGGATAAATGAAAACTAGACATGTGTACACATATTTGCACACCCCTGCACACACATATATATGTGCACCTGTGTACCTATGCACAGGTATATAAATATGTGTACGTTATAAAGAGAGAACAAGAAGGAGGAAAGAAGCATAAAATTGTTACCACACTTTATATATTACTTTTTCATCCTTCCTCTTCAGTTAACATAATATCTAGAATGTTGTCCCATTTTATATGAATTTAAATACAAATAAAAAGACATACTATTAATAAGAGCAAAGCATCAAAAATATTCATGTGGATAATCAGATGTAAGTTTGGAAAACTTAACAGAATTTAAAAATATCCACAATATGTCTCAGGAAAATCAGTGAGTCTGTTGAACTGTAAACAGAACTCACTTGTTCTTAATTAAGATTGAGATTATTAGAAAATATGTTTTCAGTTGGAGCTGAAGATGAAGTTATATTACCAATTTTTTTTTTTTACTATTCTTCGGTGATTATTACTTCTTCTAAGCCTACTGAACAATTCTGAGTACCTTGGGAAGCCCAAGTAATGAAAAAAAGGATGAAAGTTATAAGAATCAAAAGTAATAAAATAGGTAAAGTGGCAATCCAGTTAGTACAGACTGGGGACTTACGTGTCAAAGCAGTGAGCTGCAGTCAAGAGCCATTCCTCACTAATCAAAGATGCTCCACAGAAGTGGTTGCCATCCATCTTCAGGCTGGCTTGCCATGGCCAATCAGTTTTCCTTGCAATATTGCCATCTGCAATTCTTTCCATAGTTGGGTAATCCCTCCCTATACCACAGCCTGTCCAGAGGGAATAAGATGGTCATTTCAAGAGTATAAACTTGTAGAGGAATGTTTGACACGTAGTTAAGATGGACAACAAGTGAATAGATTAAGAATATGTGGTAGCTATAGACAATAGACTATAGCTTGGTTGTAGAGATAAAATTTTACCATTTGTGACATGGCCATAACTGGAGATTATGTAAATGAAATAACTGAGAATGAGTAAAATAGATGATTTCACTCATTGTGGAATAAAAAGAAACAAAGAAGCATGCAAAACAAACCCCAAAATATGACTGCATATTTAGGCAACTGTAAGGATGGAGTGGGTAAGGGGTAGGAGACCCAGTGGTCTATGATGGAGAATTATGAGTGGTTTGGTGGTGGGTGTGGTGTGATGACATATGCATATGTCATGAATATGTTATGAACTTTTCCCCCTAAATCATACGTAGTGTTATAATCCAATATTAATTAAAAAATATTTTGTACTCAGAAAAAAAAAACAAAACCTTTAATACAAAAACAGATCCAAATATTCACTGATGGGGAAGCTACTAGCAATAAAAAATCTGAAAAGACTTAAAAAACATAAAGATGGAAATATTTATAGGCTTTTCTTGACTTTTACAAATTAATTGAAATTATATAATAGGATAATGATTATTCACATCAAAGATGTGTTAACTTTTTAAAAATAAATTAATCCCTACCATATGTACTTCAAGTAATATTATCTTAAAATCTGTTTTTTTTTTCTTGGTCATGTTCTTATGTAAAATTTACCCTAGTGATATTTGACAACTGTGAAAATTTTAAATGTACATTACTGCTTTCAGAAAAATAAGATTTGTGCTCTTTTAAAAATACTTTATCATAACTATTACATTGCTATTATAACTATTATATTACTATAGCACAAATGTCAAAGTTCATGTAGTAAATTTGGCGTTACTTCTTCTAAGCAAGTATGTCAAATAAAAATAAATAAGACAAATTGAATAAAAATTGTTTCAAGAAATCATCACTGAAACTTTCAGTGAGGAAGTCAAGTATGTCCACATAGACATTCTCAATTCTTAGCAACATTTTTTTTTTCTTTTGGGGAGACTTTTATCATGTGTCCAGTCAAAGGTATTGCATACTTTTTGGCAAATAGTAAAAGTGGGAAAAAGCTCTAAAAGAATTTTGAGTTTCAGTGATTTATAACAATATCAATGCTTTTCTTAAACTTACCGCTGTTCAGAATGTGTTCTGCTTGTACTTCATTTATCTCTGGGAAAAAATAAATCAAGATGATTTGTCAGCAGTGAAACAATTGCAGTTTAAAACACAATGTCTATATGACAGGGATGTTTCTGTTTGGAAGGAACTGAGTTGGTCAGGAAATTATTAATTTTAAAGGAAATCAAAGATCTTTTAAAAGGAGTCTAAATATAAACTGTACTCTTCAGACTATATTTTGACTCTGGAAAAATTCTGTTTTACAATTATGAAATCATTGGCATAGATAGAGATATCATTTGCTATGAAGCATTACATCTAATTAACCAACTAATGCCAAGGCAAATTATTGAAGGGTGAGTTACATAGAAGAGAATCTAGAGCCATCGTCACATTTGTACTACTGCATGTTTGAGCACCATTTCCTTCTGTCCTCATTAGCACAGTAGTGTTATAGTAGACTACTTCAAAGATTCAAAGCTTAATGGAATCTTGGCATCCTTATAGATTCTCCCTGTGGAATTAAAGTCCACCAATCCACTAAAAAAAAAAATCTTCAAAACATAATCCTTATTTTTCATAAAGTAAAATAAAATTATGATCAGTAGTGATCCTCAAAATTATGAGAATTATCACTTATGCCAGTTAATATAATGAGAATGTACATACTTTACACTAGATTTGTTTGTGCTTATATTTTTTTTTGTCCTCCTTGAGGACAGGTTCCATACTTGTTACTGTCTTTATTAGGAAACAGAATTTCAGCAGTTTATCCAAGGTTACACTGCTATGGATAAAATGATTGCTAGACACAGGTCTTCTGAGTGCCAGTCCAGGACTCTTTCCACTATCACCTGCAGTCTCTCCTAGGGTTCTCCTGTGCATCTTTTCCTTTTTTTTTATGCTGTCTGTTTTTAAATGATTATCTTACTCTACAAAACTCAACTTTCAAATTTTTATTTTACATGTACAACCTTTCACAGAAACTTCACTCACAGAGACTTTCTTTCTATCTGCAAGCTATTTTTTCCTTCTACTTTTGACAAAACTATAATACAGTTTTCTACTGATATAATATACCTGCTCTAGTCCTCTAGTTTTGAGAGGAAAGTACTGAAGGGAAGCTTATTGGTGAGTTACAGTTTTATGTCAGCCTTATAAACTCCTTTCACAACTTATACAACTTCTAGTAAAATGTGCCAACTTTAAAGTTAATTTACAGAATGCTAACAGTAGTTTTGGAATTATAATGAGCGTTGTTTAATCTCACACCCCAAATAACACCTAGCTCTTTATGTCTGTGTTGAAAATGGCATGGTGTCTTTATGGCCTAGACAGGGCTATCAGAGTCTAGCATCTTCTCTCCTGTCCCCTCCATTGCCCTGGGTCAGTCCTTTCCTGTAAGAATTGGAAGGGTTTTGGTTATGTCATCTAAGGTACCTACCTCCTCCCATTGGATCTCAAATCATGTTGTACCCCACATATTGTGGTTTCTCTATTCATTCCACTCTTACATTCTGGATTCAGAGTAGAAAGTTTCGCTACAGAAATAGCCAGGTAGTAAAGATTACTGTATCAGGAAGAGAGTGCCTAGGCTTTCACTCCATGCATGTTTAATCAATTCAAACTATTTTACTAAAAACTCAAAAATAAAGAAGAAAAATAATTATATTTGAATTACCATATAATTCTTGTCTCATAATTATTTCCATGCTAACCAAAGAGAGATAATCTTTATTGTTGATTGTGTGGGGGTTGTTTATTATTGCGTAAATGAGGTACCTGACAATTAAGAGTGGTTTCATCTTATGGTGAAATAAATAAATACTTTCTTTGTAGATGGGCATATTGTTAAAATGATAAACTTTAACAAGGAAAGAAAAGTGATATTTCTTGCCTCTAAGATAAGGTAATGAATTATCTGTCTTCAGGAAGCTTTCATCTAATTTCAGCTTCTGATGCAAAATGGTATCAGCTTTTCTTTTTAAAGTATCTCCACTGTGTGCAACAAACTGAAACTTAAGCAGTACATCTGTTTTCAAACCATTATTTGACCTGAAACAGAAAAACAGTAGAATAAATGAGTGAAGGTATAGCTATATTAATCATTATTTTATTCATTATTTAAATATTAATTATATCTTTAAGAAAATACAGCATATTTTATACATTTTGTTTTTGTTGACTTTTTTCTTCCTTTTTTACCATATGTGTTTCTACTTGAATTATTCCCTGCTTGATCATATTCATCGAGGGGAGGGTATCTGAGAGCTCTAGAAATTTTTCTTTTTGTATATGTATATATAGATAAAAGCACTTGTTAAATTCATCAAAAATAAAAATATATGTTATATAGAGATATATATGAATATAAATTCCTGATTTAAAAAAATTCATGATATCTGGTTATTGAGTGAGTGCTTATTAGAATCTTTAGCTGAAATGTCTTTTAAAGGACAAACAGTTGAATATATACAATCACTACCCACCTATAGAGGTCTTAGTTAAGTTTTTCTTAACTTACAGAGTTAAGGAATTCTATAGGTACTCTGTACAGGAATAACAATTAAATGTAGTAACATTAAATTATTTTTGCATTTGATATAGCTAAGATTATTAGATCCTATTCACAAAGCAAGTAAGTGAAGACTAAATATTATAGTTTCCTGTTCATTATACAAATTAATTAGTCGTGATTACCTAAAGTTGGCAACATGAGACTTGATGTAATAACGACTTAAACTGGATCTTTGAAATATATTATCTATCTGAGAAAAGAAAAAAAAAACAGTATAAAATTTTGTAAATAGGATTTCACACAATTCATTATATCATGAGAATGCTTGTATAAAACTGTAGTCATTCAAATAGCACTTACTTCCAAGTTTATTTACAGTTACTGCAGATGTCTCATCTAAGCATAATCCTATTGTCATAAACTCATCTATATTATTGGAAGCTGGTATTTGAACAACTTGTCACATGGTTAAACATGGATGATAATAAAGACTTGAATTAAGCTGAGTATTTCAATAACCACTACAAAATATACACGGATTTAGGAGTAGAGAATTGGTTTTTTTTAAAAGCTTTGTATGTATTGACTTATTACCTAGCCTCATTCAAGTTCAGTTATAATCCTTGTGAATGTAAATGAAGGACCAGTTTTTTAGGTTTAATAAAATTTTTAGAATGCTTTGATTCCATGGTAATTGTGGAAAAAGAGGAAAATGTAATTTGGGGGTACTTCTTTAAAGTGAATATTCTCATTAAGAAAAATGTATGAAACAATTGCTTAGAATAAGATAAGACTATATATCCCACTTATATGTCATTTCAGATTTTCTATATGGAATAATTTCAATGTGGTATAAATTCCTAGAAGAAATTACTATAAAAACATGCCTTGTTAAAGAATGTGTGGTTTTACAAACCTGTTTATTAGCATTGACTCATCAAACTGGCTGCTCAGAAGAAAAGACAAGCCTTAAGTAACCAGTCTTGATAATTAGTTGCACAAATCAGAAGAGAAGAGCTGCCAAATTATGGACATGGGTGTGTGATAAGCAAATATTTTGCACTCATCTGATTTGATTCATGACATTTTCTCTGGTGAAGTGCTGTGTGTTACCATATTGGAATGTTTTTTAAAGGAAATAGTTTTATATGCACAGACATTTATATGGTAAAACTAATATGCATTCTTTGTAAATAATATATATGTGTGTGTATAATGATTAAAATCATTTCCAAATTATACCATATAGAACCAGTTATTTACTTTTTGGTATATATGTTTACAGGTTCTTTACATACGTTAGTATATATTATGAATATTATGTTTTCTGCCTTCCTCTTATTTTTGTTCCAATTTCATTTTTTTTGTTTGTTTCTCTTTAAATCACAGTTCTATGAACTGCATATTACCATGGGAATTGAGCATACAAACAGATTATTAAACTCCATAAGAAATCTCTAAAATTCATTTTAGAAACTTGTTTTAATCTCTTCTAGAAAATGTTTGCTAGAATTATAACATTGTGCAAACTAATCAGCAGCATTTTTAAATGGCCCATCACCTAAGAATAAATTTCATATTTTTAATTGAAAAGAATCAAAAAAGAGTGTTTTATGACATCTTAAAATTTTTGCAAAGTTGGACTCTCAGTGTCTATGCTAGTGTGACCAAGGTCACACTCATTTGACCTTGGCTGCATTTGCACTACAATGAGATGAGTAGTTGCAGAGTGACTGTATGACTTCTAAATTAAAAAATACATATTATCATCTAGCATTTTTTAGAAAACATTTGCCAATTCCTGATCTGAATTACTAAACCTCTTAATATTGTCTTCATGTATACTCTAGAGGACAGGATCAAATACTAGTGAATTAAGTAGCTATCTCCTTGGTGAAACATGGCTTTACCACATGATATATACTATGGGAGGCACCAGGTATATAAGAATAAGTAGGCTTAAGCTAGAATAAATTAATTCACAGGCCCAGTGGGGCATAGATGTATAAAATCATAATGAATCACAAAGCAATAATTGCTCTAACAGAAGTGTGTGGAGTTTTGTGAGAAAACAGGAACAAAATACTAACATTTATTTGGACATTCTTATTCTCTTTATTCACTACACAAACGAATCCTCAGTATAACTCAGAAAGGTGAGTAAAATTATTGCTACTTTATAGATTTTTTAGAGTTATAACTAGCAAAGGGTAAAGCTGGATATTCATTTTGATATTCTGACTTCAAAACTTAAGCTATCGCTCATATATTGCTTTCCATTACAAAATTTTCCTACTCCAATTTTACCTCCAATCAAAATTTCCTCAGGATATGTTTGTTGAAAAATCATGCTAACCTCCCTCAGTTGTAGCCTTCAGAGTCTTTCATCAGCTTCTACTTTTGGTTGGGAAAAATGTTAAGATGTATTTCTTAACCTGGCAAGAATGATTTGTCATCTTTGATCAATGCTAGGCTGAGAAGAAGTTGCATGCACACCTGAAGTCTTCAATGGAAGAGTTAGTTTGGGTGTTTAGGTGGCATATTTTCAAGAATAAGTGTTTTGTGTAAATTGCCTCATGGAAAATACATCAGGCTTATATATATATAATAAGTGCTTAATATATGACATGCACTGCAATTGTTTGTGTCTGAATGATTGGGTTTTGTTTCTAGATAACGCTAGCAATATTTTTTATTTAAGTTATTTATTTTTCTGCTTTTCCTAAATTATAATCTTTGGTGCAAGTAGTCCTTTGTCCAAAATATTCTTCCAATATTGACTAAGAATGTCATGATTAGCAAATACAAATACAGTTAAATTTTAATTTTAGAGGGCCTCCCTGGTGGCGCAGTGGGTTAAGCAACGCATTATGAAGCAAACTGCAACCACTGCAGCATGAGTTCGATCCCTGCTGCCGGCCAGAGAGGGGACCCACATGGTGCAGCAGACCTCTCCTGCTGTGCCCGCTGCTCCCCTCAGC
>JAGFMF010011712.1:1886253-1992294 GCA_019455555.1 Galemys pyrenaicus
TTCTGCTCCCCACTCTGTGGTGAATCCTCTCACCCCCCACACCTCTGGCCTGTACCCCAGTGCTTGTATGCATAAATAAATAAATCTTTAAAAAAATTTTAATTTTAGATAAATGATATACATAAAGTATATCCTCAGGATAATCTGGAATTGGGATTTAACAGGGGATTCTATATTTTATCTGGAAACCCTAGTATAAGTATAACTATATGTTCTAAACTCACCACTTATTTTAATTTCTTCCACAGTAGTATTGTCAGGTTAGAAATGATGCCAGCAAAGGTCAGAATTACCTCATTATTGACTTTTTGTTCCAGGTCATTTCTAAGTTTTGAGTGTTCTACTAAAAGTTCAGGATTATATTCAACACTGGGGATTTGGAAAGAGGTTTGGTAATAGTAAGACTTCTGATCTGGAAGGGAGAACAAAAATAATCATATATTGTAATATATTCTCATAAATTGACCTTAGAGTTAGAATTGCTACTAAAATAATTTTGTACTCTTAGTACCTTATCATTAAACCACAAGATAACAGACTGTTAATCCATTGCATTATTCAAGAGGTGACAATATATGAACCAAGTCCAATTTTAAATGCTAGAAGTGATTCTTAAATGTAAAGGATTACCATTTACCAATTTTATATGCATTTATATAACAATATTACATAATGCAAATTATATATAAGTGTATACAAATTATTAAAGTGAATATTGTACTCTAAAATATTTTAAAATATTAAGAATTTTGAAATTGAGTGAATCTTCAAATTTTCATATTACTATGAAAAGGATACTTACAAAATGCTAAAAAATAAACAAGGAGACCGATGATTATTGCCAGAACCAACACAACTGCTGTAACAATAAGGGCAATCATCCATGGTTTCAAAGAACTTGTTCTACCCAGTATCGCTGGCCTTTTGAGAGAGAGTTGTATATTAAAAACACACATCTTAAACAGTAGAATCTTAGTTTCACATAGTTTGGGTATAAAATGATTTTTTCTGAAAATCATGATTAACTCATTGTAATTGGTGACATTTGAATATCATTTTCTATAAAAATTATAAAAAATCCATAAAAAATTGAGCATTTATTTTTTTGAGGTAACAATGGTTTTCAACAGTGTGTAAATTTGAGTTTATAGATTAGCAACTCTTCAGGTGTGTGTTATATCACATCTACCACCAAAATACTCATGATCATCAACTATATTTCATTGGGCCCCCTCCCTCTTTTGTTCCTCTCCACCCACCATCTTCTGATTGCTTCAGTTCCACATTCAGATTTCTAGGGTTTGTTTTAGTTTAGTTTTTCTGTTCCCTTGTTTTGTTTCTATATATTCCACACATGAGTGAAAACTTCTAGTATTTATTTTTCACCTTATGAAAAATATATAACCTCCAGTTCCATAGATATTGTCACAGATGGCAAGGTTTCATTTTACTAAATAACTAAGTTATATTCTATTTTATGTGTAAGTCTTACATCTTCTTAATTTACATATTGATTGTTGGGTATCAATTGTTGTTTCCATAACTCAACTATTGTTAAGAGTGTTGCAGTGAACATAGGAGTGCATATATCTTTTAATCTTTATGATTCAACTAACTAATTTTGGCCAGACTATCCTAGCAAGGCTAAACAGATTTCTTGTGCAGGAAGATCCAGTCTTAAAGAAACCTTCGGCAGTCAATCAAAAGAAAGATATGTGCCCTCACCTTTGAGGTATTCCATGCCAAACTGAAGATGAGCAATGACAAAAACCATCAACTTTGGAAGTCTAGAAAACCTTTCAAAAGACTCAATACAAAGAGGTAAAATCAAACTCTTAAATATGCCATCCTTTTAATTCACCCTTACCTTCATTAATATCCAGGTGATTCATTATTTAGACCATCTCAAGATGAAATATTGTGCCAAACCTCAGCAAAATGGAAAGAGCCCTTCTTTTTCCAGTGTCACTTATTTCCTTGTTACAGTGTTCTGCAGGTACAAGCCCTTTCCCTTTAGATAACTCTATTACCATCTATTAATTTTCCAGGATTTTTTTCAAATGCATTTATTTTTAATGATTGTCCTCAATGATTCAAAGATGAATAATAAAGGAATTTATTTCTGCCACAGCAATGGCCATATGATCAGAGGACTCATGGTTTCTGAAAGTGGTTGTTCCACATAGTGGTTAAATTTATGGCCTTCATAGCCAGTCTACCTAAGTGACTATCCTATTTCCCCACTGGAGGACCCTGGCAACCTTTCAACCTCTTTGTGCTTCAGCTTCCTTATGGGAAATTAAAGGTAATAATTCCTAACTTGTGGGGTTATTGCAAAGATTAAATTAATATATATATATGAGAGCACTTAGAACAGTAACGGAAACATGGCGAATATTAAGGAATCAGAATTAATTTATTATTTTTACTATCAAAAGCTACTGAGAAAGGATACCAAGGAATTTTTTCATAGATGGAGTAGAGAGAGGAGGTGGTAAGAGTGCTGGATGGTGGCTGTGCTGCTGGTGAATGAATGGTGGGAACTGGTATCTTAGATCCCAGAATCTGAGAGGCAGCACTTGGTACACAATTTACACAGATTGGAAAGCAGCTTGGTTACCAAGCAAAGCTTTGCACTCTTCTCACCATGAAGAGTTCTAGTGGACAAAGGAAATTTAGGTTTAGGGCAAGGAGAGGTACTAGAGTCTGCAAGAGTAATCACAGGGTTCAGAGGCTGGCATGTGAGGAGTATATTTTGGAACATCCATGGGGAAAGAATTACTGAAAAAAAAAAAAACTGGATATGGATATTTAAGACCAGACAGACAAGATGGGTGAATCATCTAGCTGGGGGTTTAATCCATTGCCTCGGAAAGACTCAAAGAAAATTGTTGTTATGCAAATATCAGGAGGTAGTAGTGTTATTATTCATAATGACAATGGCTTAGCAATGATGATAGTCATCATTTTAATTATACTACCAGAATGATGAGACTATCGTAAAATCTATGATGTGGGTAGAAACTACTAAAAGTGCAAAATAATAAAGATTTATGCTTTCTTTTATGTTTCATGTTCTGATAAGCTGTGTGTCTTGTTTCCATAACCCCATATTATGCAAATAAGAACATAATACTTCAAAATGGGAAGTTAGTTGATGTCATAACTAAAGCTTAGTTAAAATAACAGGTGTTTTAATTGATAAGGGTTCAAAAGAGAATCAAGTTCAAAGAGGGCTACTCTTCAGAACTTTCCCCATTAATATAAATTTACATAGTGAAGTGTTGGAGACTCGTAAGGTGTGGAGAGCTGAGACGAGAGAAATATCTGGGTCATGGCCAGAAGACTGGTCATGGCTAAAAAAACACTGATCAGCGTGGGCTGGAAGACTGGCCCATGCATAGATCAGGATATTCTTTCTTGTGCCAGTGTAACCATTGCCTGGGGAGTCAACTAGATTAGAAGGGAGAGCAGAACAGCCTGATAATGCAGAACCTTGACAGTGGATGTGTGCTGGAATAATGCTGATTAACAAGAAATAGAAGAACAAACCATTATCTTCTAACTAACCAAAGGGGGGCAGTTTTTCTCAATAAATATGACCTGTGCCCAACACTCAGGATGCTTGAGCATGAATTAAGAGGCCTTGAGTCCCCTGAGGCCCACTTTTCTTAATTTCTTTATTTCTTGGTTCACTCGGTGCCTTTCCTCAACCCTGTTCAGCGGAACTGGAGTCTGACAGTAGCGTTCCATGACAACTTGTTTCTTGAAGGACATTTTAGAGTTTTGAGGTAATCAACAACTGAAGAGGACAGAGAAGGGTGTGCATGCCATTTATCTGGCCAGAGAAAGTAGTGTTTTCCCACCTACTACTGCCAGCTCACACCACATCCCAGAGGCGCCCACATGAATGAGAAAATACATGTCTGGGGCCAGCAGTCCCTGGAGATGTAGATCAACTGCTTCAATTTTGATGGTACATTTTCCTGCTTTTGCTGTTTTCAAATTAAGCATCGTTTATCTTTAACCATCTTTCTATTTACTGTTATTTCTACTTCTCAGCTTTTGTGAATAATTTAGCTATTAACAATCATGTTCAAGTTTTTGTGTGGCTATATATTTTCATTTCATTTGCATTAATATCTAAGAAAGAGATTTCTAGATCATATAGCTGTTTAAACTTTAGAGGAACTGCTATACTTTTCCAAAGTGTCTGAAACATTTTACACTCTCACCAACAATAAGTGTTATAATAACTACACATCATCACTATTTCTTTTCTTTTTTTTCATTTGCTGCCTCTTACTGCTTTTATTGGTTTCTATCACATCACTTCCTTTCTCTGTCATTTTCTTATTCCACTCCTTATTTTCCTTTGCTTTATAAAAACATGTGTTAGAAACAAAACTGTATTAATAGAATCATTCATAATTTTCTAGATTACCCATTCTCTCAAATTTGAAATTATGTGGCATTTCCCTCTCTGTAACTCCTTCACCTAATCATTTTTTCTGAACAGTCCTTCCTATTTGCCCCTTTCTTTACCTGTCACCATCCTATCTCAGCCTTTCAGAAGTGTTTCATCTGAACAACCATAGTAGTCTTTATTAGATCTCTTTATCTCTAGGTAAATCCCCCTTAAATATATTGTGTAATGTTGCTACCAGAATTATTTTCCAAATGTGTAGTTCTAATTATGTGATTCTCTAGCTCAAAAACAGAGAGATCACTATATAAACTCTTTAGCTTAATATTTGTTTATTCAAGAAGCATTTATAGAGATCCCATTTTGTGTTGCACACTGATTCTATTGCTGTAAACACTGTAGCGAACAAGACAAACAAGTTCCATACTCACACAGAGTGCACAAGCCAGTGGGATGAGACTAAAAATGAATAAGCCAAAAAATAAGTTTCAACTTGCAAAGGTAAAACACATTAGTGAATATAGTGTCTAGAAGTTGAGCAGGGAGTGCTTAATTGATTAGTAGGGAGTATTCCTTGAAGAGATGTCATTTGAGCTGACAGATAAACTGTGAAGAATCATGAACTTCTAGAAGAACTAGGGAGAGAGCCACCTGGTAGCAGCAAGTTCAAAAAGCTATAACAGAAGCAAACTTGTTGAGTTCCTGAAAGAAATGAGCCAGTATGACTGGATCACGGTAAGTCCAGGAAAGAGTGGAGAAATCTCAGTCAGCATTAAGGGTTAAGTCACATGGACCTTGATAGATATAGCAAGGTGCTATTAATTCTTAGGGACACAGAAATTTCCTGGATTATTGTTAACATTAGAGAGACATGATTTACATTTTTAAAAGTTGCTGTTTCTAATGTATTTTGGGGTCTCCTGATGTATATAGTACTTCCCTTATCATGCGATGCCCTGTTTCTTACATCCCTTCCCTGTTTATCTCACAGCATGCTCTCTGCCAAAAATGCCCTCTCTCTTTACTTCTGACCTCCTTCTCCACAGCTGCTTGCATTTCCATATTGGGCAAACTTTCAGTGTGCTGCTCTAATGCCTCTCCCTGCTTTAATGGCAATTCCTTTCTTAGCTACCACTCCCCATCCTTTTTTTTTTTTTAAAGGAATTCAGGTGTTTTGTTTTTTTTTTTAAGATTTATTTATTCATACATACAAGAGCCAGGGTACAGGCCAGAGTTGAGTTGCAGGAGGTAAGAGGATTCACCAGAGACAGAGTGGGGAGCAGAACAGGCAGATCCACTGAAGTACACTGTTGAGGGGAGCAACTGGTGAGGCAGGAGAGGTCTGCTGTGCCATGTGGGTCTCCTCCCTGGGTGGAGATCAAACTCATGCTGCTCTGCCTTGGATGCTTCACTAGTGGGGTGCTCAATCCACTGTGCTACCAGGGAGGCTCCTCTACCCCATCTTGAAGCATCTTATATTGTTCGGATTCTCCTTCCTTAGTTTACCGTACTAGGCCGTGTTTGTTTTCTCTTCTTGTTATTTGTGTCAGTGACCTTGTCCTTTGTACCTCAGCTGCATACTCTTATACACATGCTCTATATCTTGCCATTACTAATAACCTCAATTTCTCCACAATATGAATTTTAATCATCCCACTCCTTACTATCATCTCTCCAGTTCACTGCCTTGGTACCCTGTCCCAGAGGCCCAATAATCCACTGATCACACTATCTCCTCACTGTCCAGCATCAGTAATCCCATGCTGGCATCTCTCTCTTACCTAGTGTAAATCCCATCATTCTTCATTATAATTATCCTCTAGCATGCACCTTCAGTCCTTTCCTTTTACCGCTTTGTCCAATCCTGGTTCAGTACAACTTTCTGCCCACTTTATGTTTACACAAATGAAGCACAAAAAGAAGTACTGATGAGTCTCATTTCAAATGCAGGAACACTAACCTCAAGTTGGCCTTCAATACTTCCAGGCCATCATAATAATTTGATTACTCTCTCCTTCTCCCACTGTATGAACTAGACAATTATTTCATGCTTTCTTTTTTTTTTCCTATTCTCTAATGCCTTCTCTTTCATTCTAACCCTCAGTTTATGGCCTTCATTCTATTTTACTGAGAAAATAGAAATAATCAGAAGTATCCACAAATTTCCACTAACCCGTCTGTCACCTCTCTTGTGCCTTCTTATATCTTATTTCTGTATCCATGTTCTTGCATTTGTTCCAATGGTGATATTTAGCACAGTGCTTGGCCAAAAGTGATCAATAAATCGTGGTTGATTAATAGAGCTGACATTGCTCTGCTTCTGTAGATGATGAAATTTAAAGAAAGGAATATGGACTGGGGAATGAAAAGATTGGATTCTAGTCTCATTTCCCTACAGCTGTCCATAATCACATTGAAAAGGAGAAGTCAAGAATTAATGTAATTATGTAGATAATTAAGAGGAAACTATACGCAGGTGAGTTTTTCAATATCTTTACTAAATAATCTGGTCTGTATGTGCTCAATCACATATTTAATAAATTCTCTATGTTACCATTAATTCATGAGCAAGAATGAGGCTGATAATTACCTATTTAATGGGTTGCATCTTAATGACTTATTATTGGTCAGGCACTTAAGAAAATTCTTGAAAACAATGCTGAAATAGAGTTTCATACAATTTTATATGCTAGCCTAACTTCTGGCCAGTCCTGCATATTATACATAGCTTTAAACAGAAAATAAGCAATGTTTCTCTCACACCACATTTCCTTAAAAGGTTTTTGTCACAGCAGACTAGTCAGCTGCCTGAAGAACAGTTGCATGCAGAGTGAAGAGAATCAGTTATTTTCATACAGAATGCTTTTTTACCTACTAATCATGTGACCTCACCTCATTTATTGGAGCTTGAGTTTATTAAATGAAGATACCTACAGAGACATTATGAGAATGAAAAGAGATAGTACATCCTCATCCAGTGTTACCAAACGTGGTTAAAGAAGTGGCTGTGATTGGCTGACCCTGCTGAATAAAATAAGATGGTTTGAAAAGTGGAAATAATTGATAACTGCTCTGACCATTGGAGTAGAAGTATCAAGCATTTTGAAGACTACTGTTTCCAAGATAACCAAGATATTTCACCAATTTGTTCTCTTGTTCCCAGTTTCCTATTAGTCACATTTCAATGGCAAGATACCCACTACAGGGGACAAAATGACCTCAGTTAAGTATAAATGGCATTTGTATATATCTGCTTAGCTATTTTCATTGCTAGGAGTTCTTCTTCTCTGTCTTTGATACATTTGCACAGTGTAATAACCTCAAGAAGGAATTCTAGAGTCTTAGGGCCCCTGACAATGTAGGGTGTGGTCCTTTACTTAAAGTTGCCCCACCTTATTTAAAACAAGTTTGTGAGAGTGAAGCCTGAGGTATAAGGGTGAAGCACAGGTCACCTGACAATAGCAATAGTGATGATAACAGCTTTCATTTATACAGCACTTTATAGTTTTAAAGAGCTTTAATATACCTTGTAATACGTGAGCCACCTAACATCTATGTAAAATGAATATGGTAAATATTATTATTATGCCCATTTTTCAGTTGAGGTCAAAGGGGTTTGCCCAGGAACATAAAAGCACTTAATAGTTGAACCCACGTAAGTTCCTTGTCTTCTACTTTTGAGCACTTTCCTTTGTACAACATAGGTCTTAATCCAAAATTAGCAGTGATGACCAAAGGAACATGTTTGAAAAATAAAAATTTGTAAACAAGGAGGTAAATTTTGTTGAACAGAACTACATACTAAGAAATAGCTTGATTTAGATAGACCAAAGGGAACATGGAGGGGGGAGTGGAGGGAGGAGAGGGAAAAGGCAGGGAGGAGGGCATAAAGAGCACAAGGGTCTGAGGTGATGGTGCATGGGTGAAATGGTGGTGGGAACTCCCTGGGAACTACAAATGTTGTCAAATAGAATTAAATAAATATAATGAGAAAAAAAGGAAAGATTTTATTTTAATTTTAAGAAAGAATTAATTAAAAGAAATTTTATGCCAAAAAAAGGAAGAACTCGCTTTATTTTCAGCCAAGATCTGGGCATCTGGAAGAGCATGTGAGAGTAGTGCATGGCAGTCACTAACAGCTTCCAGTACTACATGGTTAGTCACAGCAATCAGAGCCTTATAGTCAAGATGTCCAACAGACCAAGTGGGAGGCAGATGTTTGGGTCACATGTGTATGTCAAGACTGTGAGGTCATTGACTTCTGAGACTGCCTTCAGGGCAACAACAAAAGAGATAGAGATAAAATGATTATTCTTGTTGAAAAACCTAAAATCCTTTGGTGAGGAGAGTTAATTTGCTTATAAAGCAGACACAGTAAAACAATTCAGTCTGTTCTGTTCTCATAAGTGTAGATAGGAATCAAATTTGAAGAAGTATAATAAACCTAGAAAAGCATCTAGTTGCTTGTTACATATACAGGTGTCTCTGGAATAGGGTGATGATCAATTCCTACACTGACATAATAAATTCTCTTCTCAGTGGTACTACCATTGGACTCATTAATAATGATCACTTTTTACATTTGTGATCCTTTGTTGTTTTCATAGTGTTTATTTAAAATATAACTACAGAGATAGAAATGGGTATTGGGTTTGGTTTAATAACATAGCTATCTGCTGGAAGACTCTTAGTCTATTTAAGTGTTCTAATGCCCAGTGCTACTTCTATACAGTTTGCTATGAACTATTTATTTTGTAATGGGACTATTGCAGTAATCTGGATTTTATTAGTTTTTCATAATTTATAGGATTTTAGGGAAGAAATGTATATTTTGCCAGAAAGTCGGCATTTGACTTTGAATTGCAAACATAATAGAGGATTCCATTTGTATAAACTTGAAAGACTTGGCAAATTCAGATAGATACTGTGAAAGTAATATTTAACTATAGTATTTATTTAAAAATTAGAGTAGTGACAACTAACCATAAAAAAAACCAAATTTTTCATAGAAATTTTCCTGTCTTCTCTATATTTTATATGTTTATATGCTGAAGCATGAAAGTATTCTCTATAATAAACCCATAAAATGAGTATTTGTTTTAAAGAAAATGACTTATAATTTAAATTATTCTTGGGACATTAACCTGGTTGAAAGCAAAACAAAATTCCTTTTACATTAGCTAAGGAGGCATCTTTCATTATTAGTCTGTCAAATAGTCCCAGACTAGAATTGTTTTTTTACTGCCTTCCTATTTATAAGAATATACTCATCTTTAAAACCTCACCCATATGTCCTAAACTGTTCATTTTTTGGTCACACTTAAAATTAATTGTTCTTTCTTTAAGTTGTTAGAATATTTTTCCTAATTTCAATTGTAATCATAACTTTTTGCACTAATACCTTTAAAAACAAATTTCTTAAAGTTTTTAATGGAATCATTTTAATATAGACAATCCCCAACTGACAATATTCACCAATTATTTAGACTGAAATAATATCTCTGTTTTCTCTAATATGCATTAAAATAAATCCTACATAATGTCATCTAATATATCACCAGCAGTATGAATATTGGTCTTTTAGGTAATGCGCTAAATTACATTGACTATACATGTGATTAACATTTACTAAATTCTAAATTATATTACATTTTTTACTACTTACTAGTCTTCCTCCCTTCTTTCTTTCCTTCCCTCTTTCTTGCTCTCTCACACTTAACAGAAATCTTGTTTTATTCCTTTACCATATCCCCACTTGTCCTTGGTAATAATTGAATATAGAGTTGAAATTAAATAACATTGTTCTCATCTTTTTATGATTTAGATCTTGTTTTGACATTTTCGCACATGAAACTAGTGTTTAAGTTCAAAAGTGGCCATAAATTGACCTAATGGATTAGAGAACTTGGTTACACTACAAGTATCATCTTAAGAGTATGAATGAATGTTAGGAAAGTTTCTTGGTTTGATATTTGGAAGTTGAAAGAATTGACAATTAAGAAATCACATTATCTCTATGAAGTGGTAGATACATTTCAGGGCAGGCTGGAAATTTGAAAATGAAAGAACTGGAAATACTTATTATGGCAAAGGGGAATATTGATTAGGGGAATGTAGATTATGGGTAGAGTTGAAGGCATATAGGAATTGGCAGTTCCTGCATAGTTGTAAGATTTTCTGTAGCATTCTTTACTAGACTGGGAAGAAGTGAGTCACTGTTGAATAAGTTATATTCTCTGTAGAATTTGGCCAGGTATGGGTGATAAAAGAAAAAAATGAGAATTTAGAAGGGTTTGAAACATCATTTAAAAAATTGTTCAAATGTTGACCAATGTGTCACAATATAATCAAAGATATATGTTTGTTGTGATTGGTTTTGGGTGGCAACTGATGGGTATGAAGAAGTCATAAATTGAAAGAGCCAAATAATAAAGGGGGAAAAAACCAAACCTGATACATTATAAGTCACTAAGACTGTAAGATGGAAGGTTAGGATAGTGACAGTTGTCAAAAACTATGATTCAGAGAAAGAGTAACTACATGTTATGACAAAGACTAGGGAGTGGAGGTGATACTAGTATTTGAAGGTAAGATGAAAAGATCAACGAAATAAATGTGTAGGATGTTGATCATCCACATGGATTCTGATGCTTCCTAGGGTAAGTGGAGAGTTTGAAGTAGAGAGAAAGGAGGAAAGGGCCAGTCTTCAATAAGTGGAAAGCATAATCATGGTTCCATAAGTTCTGTGATGAGGAAAGAAAAAGAATGGAAAGCAGATAAACGAAAGCCTTAAAGGAACAACTCAGTTTATAAGTGTGGGAATAATAGTCCACGGTGGCATTAAGGAGTAAGATTAAGCCCAAATAATAAGCCCCTACTTGAGAGGGCTGTTAAAAAAATTCTGTATCCTAAGAGAGAACTATATTTCAATTTCTAGACAATATTCAACAACAGAAAATATCATATAGAGTAGTTTATTCATCATGGCATAGCAAATTGTGATAGCACAGAAAAGAATTTATCCTATGGAAATGGTTTTGAATTTGGCACAAACTCTTTTGTTTACAGCATGTATGTCAATTTTACCAAGGTGGAAAAAAATTTTTAAGTAAAAGAGGTTTAAGCTAAAAATAGTCTATCATGACATTACCCTGTAAAAATACTTAACTGTAGATAAAATAGATATATTTGTTAATAAGGTATAAATAACATATATCTTATTTAAAAGAAGTATAAAAATGAATGTACATAATATGTGTGTATGTTCTCATAAAGCATTAGCTGTATTTTCAGTTGTTAATAATTAGAGATATTAATTGCTCATTTATTTTGGAACTAGCTGTCCTATAGCTTTTTTAAAAATCTAATTCCAGTCCTGCATTGACACTGCTGAACTCCCAGAGCCCAAGGCAATAAAAAGATGAGGGAAGTCTCTCATTTGAAAGACGAGTTCAATTTCCAAATTAAAATAATTACATCCTATTTCCTAATTGATATATTCACTTGACAGAATCCTTTTGTTTCTAATATTATAAAACCCAAACTTGATTTTAACAATCAATTTGAGAAATAACTTCATATCCACTGATGAGTGCTACTGCTTGAAAAAAAAAAATGAATGTTTCTATGTGAGGCAAAGAGAAATATATAAAATTATTCAGAACCTCATTGTTCAAATGCAATAATTCAAGGAATTTTTTTCATAATTACTTGTTTGTAGGAAAGAAAACCTGGACAAAATGTTATATATGTGTTTATACCTATTTATAACTATCTAAATCCAGGATAGCTTAATGAAAAGCAAACAAAATATTTTAGTGTAAAAATTTGTCTTACCATGTGGTATAGAATTCAGTTGAGTCAAACAGAGAAACCCCGACAGTTTGTTGGAAATGAGTTGGTCCCATGTAAACTTGAAGAATAATTAAATGACATAACTAACAGAGATGTGCAAGCATTCCACAGGGTACTAGCACATACTTCAAAGAAGGTATATATTTTTTAAAATTACTCAAAAGATGAAAATAATTATTTGTGTATAACAGATGGAGAAAACACTCTGAGTTTTATTATTACCCAGACATTAATTATAAATGGGAATATTAGGAATGAGTTTTCAATAACATGTTGCCTGCACATCTCACCATGCTCACCCCTTACTCTTCCTGTGAGCTACAAAGTCAGAAAAAACCAAAGCCAATGTGACACATCTATAAAGTAAACACTGATTTATCAGAATAGGATGTGGAATTATAGGATTTTGGATATGGAAAGGACCATTTTGAAAACGAAAAGTAATAGAAATAGAGGGGGACCATATGCTTTCTTGATCTCTTGATCAGATATAAGCCCTTTAATTTTCCCAGATTTTTATTTTTTGTGTCTATTTGTCCTGTCTCCACTTATTTCACCTTCATTTCTCTCTTTAACTTTTTGGTAGATTTTCTTTTGCTTTTGACTATAATACAGCATTGACATTTACACAAGCATTTAGAGAAACTGAGTTAAAGTTGTATATATATATATATATATATATTCATCCTATCCCTTCAATGCCAAAAATCATGACTTGTACATAGGAATTCTAAAGTAAACAAACACTACTAAAACTATTAAACAAATACTATTAAAAATTATTGGATTATCTGAATTATTATTGGTATGAAATCATCAATTTTCCTCTACAAAATGAAAATACTTTTAAGTAAAATCTATATAAATAAGAATGATCATTCTGTTCTATTAAGTTCCATTTAAAATGGCTTGTGCCCAAAAATAGATGACTGAATCAAGAAGATGTTGTATATATATACACAATGGAATACTATTCAGCAATCAAAAAAGATAAACTCATGCCATTCTCAGCAATATGGGTGGATCTTGAAGGGATCATGCTGAGTGAAATAAGCCAGAGGAAAAAGAAAAATAATGAATGATTTCACTTATTGGAGAAATGTAGGGGAACTAAATAAGGGATCAGGAAAAAAAATAACAATAATAAAAATAATAATACAAAACCAGCAGGCAACCCTAAATAAGGGACATTCTGTCAGGGAGAGAAAGGAAAAGGGATCTAAAAGGAGAGAGAAGCACACGAAGGGACTATGGTGAAGGTTCGCTGGTGAACTGGTGGTGGGATTTTACAGGGAAAACACAATGATGTAAAAGAGAAATAAAAAAATATAAATTTTAAAAAATAATGGAAAAATAGAAGTGTAAATTCTGATATGTGCCATTCTAGAAATAAGAACAATTAAGTGTGAAAAGTTGCGGGTTTTGTTTGTTTGTTTTACCTTTTAATGACCTAAATCTTAATTTGTGCTTCTAAGGTGATCAGAGAGATAGTAAAACATTTTGAATGATTGTACTGAATTAAATCTATGGGGGTTTTGTGGCCCAGAAATCCATGTGTATTTAGTTTAGTTTTATGTACAATATCCAAATATTACCAATAAAGAAGAGTACTACATTTGTACAATACAAATGCATTTATAATTCCTTCAGTTCCTTGAGTAATTTTTACTAACCAGCATCATATATTTATATAAAGAAATAGTGTTCAAAATGCAGGGAAATATAGGGTGGATCACAGGGGAATGGGATTTAAAAAACAAAACACTTAAGATTTATTTTTCTTATTGACTTTCCAGACCATTAAATAAATCTTAGGTCTATGTATTTGCTTCTCACTTTTTATATTATGTACAAATCCTTTTTATATTCTTAACGTTTTACTTTAGAAAGGAATTTCCCAATGAATATTAAATTCTCATTCTTTCTTTTGAGTTTTAATTAATGAATTTCAGAATGGGGTTAAAATACAATATTTCCTATACAACTTGTGTAGTTCCTCTATTTGCAATGTAAGAAATAATAATTTAGAAAAATCACAAATGGCACTATATGTTATAAACACTAGACTTGAGAGGAAAAATACTCTCTTCCTTGCCCCAAGCTTTCACTCCTAAAATCTTAAACAGCTTTACACTCTGGCTCTTTTTCCTCTCTCTCTGTGATTAGCTCATTTTCATATGAACTTTACAATAAAAATCCAACATGTTAAACTTTTTAGAGAATTAATATAAAATTGTTAGCATGGTTTTCTGAAACAGAGTATTAACTTTACTATGTTATTTTCTCCATAACAATAGAGAAAACAGACATTTAAATTCCCATAATTTCTTGAATTGGAAAGCACAAATCTGAAACAAATCTTTCAAATGAAATAAAATCAAACTTACTGATACATGGTTGAGAATGCAAACTCTTCCACCTCTGTACTGCTTTGTGATTTCTCATCAAATGAGTAGCATCCTGAACATTCTTTCAGACTTGTAGCCAGACTAAAGAAAGAATGCTTGAGGATTTAAAGTAAACTAGTTTGACAAGTTTGGGATGGGTAACCTTTAGTGAGTAGTATGAATTGAGGTGAAGAATTACTTGATTAGTCTGTTGTAGGAAGTAAAAATTTCCTGGTTTCACATAATTAAATGGGAAACAATGTTGCATCTAAAACCTAAGCAACATCCTTGAGTACTTGAATTTTGTATTTGTCTTTCAAGAGGTGGAACTTCCTTCTGAGTCAATACAAGTCTGGTATTCAAGCCCTGAATAATATAAGATCAGAGGTTTTCATAAAATGTTTGATATGCCCTTGAATTACTTTTCTTAATGTAGTACATGTGCTCATATTGGCCCATTAATTAATTTGTGTCTTCTCAAGGAAAATCCAGCTTTAAGGTGGGAAAATAAAATTATATTTGTGCCAAATGCTATTTTCAGCGGTCTTTTCTACCTTACCCTTTTTAGCTAAGGTGGAGTCTACCTTCTTTAGCTTAACCACAAATTTTCTTCTCAGTCACTGCAATCTTTTATTTTTTCTCATTATGTCTTTGTATGAAATATGCCTAAAATATCATCTTTTCTCTTTTTCTTATGACTGTACCCAATTAAAAATTGTGACAAGTATGGAAATAATTTATGTGTACAATAATTGTTAAATGAAAGTATCTATGATTTCTTTTCATGGTTAAGTCACTAATAACAGTGGATGGTTTTGATAATGTATCTATTTTATAGTGGAAAGAAATGGTAAATTTCTGTTTCAAAAGTGAGTGAAAATAAAAATTAATTATTTTTCCTACTTCGACTAAAGTTCTTTAAATTAAGAAATGCTTCAATAGAAGGTAAAGAAATTATAGGTATTTGAAACAGAGATGCAGGAGAATGAACTAGAGGGGTAAAGAAGGAAGATGAATATGAGGTTCTTCCAGCAATGCAAACTGAGATTATGGAAGTAGAATAGAATTTAAAGTAATAATTTATATTATGAGTTCAAAGACACAAGGATGAATTTTACTTGGGTATTGAAATTGACCACAATGAAGACATGCATTATCCAGAGAAATCTTATTTCAAGCCAAACACTTACCTAATAAATTTGGAAGTAAATGAAAGTCTGGCAGTATTTGATGAGTAATGTGCTTTTATATAGTAAGACTAGTATATATTTTTAGAATAGTGTGTACCAATAATTGCTGGGAGATTATAAAGATATTTGGAATCTTTAGTTGGAAGTTAGAAGAATTCTGGCTCAATGTTGGAGCCAGAGAGAATGAGTAGGACTGAAGTTAGAGGACCACAATGAAATGATGTGTTAGATAGTGACATCCAGACTTTAATAAGCTCATGAGGGAATAGCCTGTGAAAAGGTTGATGGTATAGGAACATTTTAATAAAAAGGATCAAGGAAATGTCAGAGGAACCACTTGAGATAGAGAAGTTAAACCAGTAGGAAAGACAAACAGCCAAATGGGAAGAAGTAGAAGACACCACAGAATTATGGGAAAGAAGCAAAGTGGACAAAAGAATTGTTGGTCAGAGTAGTCTTTTTTTTTTTTTTGAAAAGAAAATTTTATTTAGGAAAGAAAAGAGATAGAGAATAAAGACTCCCAGGTAGATGGTACCTGGGAAGGGCAGAGAGAGCCGAGGCCCAGAGTAGTCTTCATTTGTTGCAGTGTTAGAGGGCCAATGGAATGAGGATGGGAGGGATGCAAAACTTTCGGTGCATGACCCTGGTATACAATTTAGTTAGCAGTTTAGCCTGACATTCTGGCAAAGGTTTTTGCAGTGATGTATCAATTCAAAGGCAGCCATTAAAAATAATACCAATATAAATTAATTGTAAAATATGTATTTTACTCAAATTAATTGTTTGTGGTTGGCTTAATAGGTTTCTCCTTTCTTTTAAAACAGTGAGTTGAAACAAACAAAAAAATGGTTTAAACTAATTCAAGAGTTTTTTTTTCCTGTGAAAATATGTGAATGCTTTAGTACTCAGAACAAAGGAAAGAATGCCAATATTTGTTTCTTTAATCACAATGTATTTGCAAAATTCACAGAGACTACAATAAATAAAAATACCACAGTGTTAAAAACCACTTCTTTACAATCTTATAGCATTCACAGCATCATTTGTACAGATATTGGTTTACAATAACATACTTTGCTTATTTTGAGCAAGTTTTAAAATTCTTTGACTTTTCAAATTTATGATTTAAGAGGAAAGCCTCATAACAATGCTACAGGTAGATGGAAAACATGGCGTAAAAGGTGCTGCATGTTCCAGCAACACCACTCAATATGTCAGACATCAAACTAATTACACATACATTCTGTTTAAGTATCACCTTTTCTGGGGGCATCCCTGGTGGCACAAAGTGTTAAGTCTCAGCACTATGAAGCTGTTGCCAGCCACTGCAGCACAAGCTCAATCCCCGGCCAGGGAGGTAACCCACATGGTGCAGCACACCTCTCCTGTCTTGCCCACTGCTCCCCTCATTCAGCAGTGTATTTCAGTAAATCCTCCTATTCTGCCCCCACTCTGTTTCTGGTGAATCCTTTACCCCTTCCCCTCCCTCCCCCCACATCTATGGCCTATACCCCAGCTCTTGTATGCATAAATAAATCTTAAAAAAAAATCACCTTTTCCAGTTCTCAAATGAACTTATATGCATTTATCCCTCTCATTTGAATTAAAATGTTATTGAAGTGACTTCAGCACTGAACTATTTAACTCAGTTTACATTGTCACAAACTTTTGTATCCAAAAAGTTATCACAGTCTTAAGAAATATATAGTTACACAAAAGCATGTATTCATTATAGAGGTTACCTAGTAGAAAACAGTTTTTGTTCTAGATAAATTTGTTTTCTTCTTTCTAACAAAGGCTATATTTAGTTTTAATATTAAAAAGATTTATCATCAATCAAACACATTTTGAATTGCTAAATATCCTGCAAAAGGCTCTGGAAATTTCTCTATAGAAAAAAAAATGTAAGGATTTAAGATTTTATTATGCACATTCTGTGATATTTAGACATAAGTAGTCATCACTCGGAAATTTGTTGACATTTTCTTTTCAGAAGGAAAATGTACATAGAGGATCCTTTAAGATCTTTTTTGATATTTTAATATGGATGTTTTAATAACAACCAGAAATTGTTTTAGTTCTATTTATCTTGTTTGCATAGATATGAACACACATTTTGTAAATGAATAAAACTTTCAATCACTAAAGCAACAGGTAGATTTTCTTCTAATAAATAAAAGCAACAAATCTAGCACTTGAGATCTCACATTTGAGACTAAGGATGAATATGGCTGTTGCTGTCGTGGTCACAGCCTGGCCATGTGACCATGCATCCGAAGACTACTTGTCTGTAAGCAGACATAGTTCAAAGTATTATGAAACCTAATGAGTGAATTTGAAAATCTTGACCAGATTGGTTTTTGGTTTTGGTTTTTACGATGTACTTTAAAACACTCTAAAGTCAATTATATGATTTTTAAAGAAGCAAGGGACGGTTTTTGAGAAGCACAAGTGTGGGTTTATTTCTGGGTTCTCTATTCCAATTTTTGTGTGTCAGTATTTATCCCAACACCATAATGCTTTGGTTACTTGTAGCTTTATAATATGACTAGATCCTCCCCTTTTTTTTATGGTCAGAATTACTTTGGCTATTTGGGATCCATTATAAATTTGGTGTTTCCATATAAATTTCAGTAATGTTTGTTCTATTTCTTTGAAAAATGTCATTTAAGCTTTGATAGGGCTTACATTAAAATGTACATCGATTTAGGTATCCTGGCCATTTAACAATGTTAATTCTTCTAGTATATGAATAAGGATATCTATCCATTTATTTGTGTTTTCTTTTTTTTTAAACAATGTATTATAGCTCTCATTGTACAGGTCCTTCACCTCTTAAATTGCTCCTTGGTATTTAATAATTTTTGATGCAAGAGTAAAAGGGATTGTTATTCTATGACAAAGGAACTAAGAACATACTTTAGAGAAAGGAAAATCTCTTCAAAAAATAGTGTTGGGAAAACTGGGTAGCAACACACAGAGGAATGAAACAGACCACTGCCTTATATACAAAAATTAATTCAAAATTGATTAAAGATTTGACTGGCAAATCTTAAACCATAAAATACATAGAAGAAAACACAGGCAAAACACTCCATGGCATTGGCTTTAGTGATGTATCTGGGGACTTACCTCCTACAACAAGGTAAACAAAAACAAATACATTAAACTAAAAAGCTTCTGCATAATGAAAGAAACTATCACTAAAATGAAAAATGGTAGAAAATATATGCAAATCTTACATCTGACAGGGAGCTAATATCCAAAATCAACAAGGAACTAATACAATTCAGCAAAAAGAAAACAACCCCTGCAAATAATATATGGACAGAAGGGTTAAATAGGTACTTCACTGAAGAAGACATACAGATGACCAATGGACATATGAAGTAAAGGTGCATCATCACTTATTATTAGAGAAATGCAAATCAAAACCATAATGAGATGCCATCTCACACTTGTAAGAATGGTCCATATCACAAGGTCCAGAAAAAAACAATGTTGGCAAGATTGTAGAGTACAAGGACCCTTTGTATACTTTTGGTGGGAATTTGGACTGGTCCAGCCCCTATGGGAAATAGTATGGCGATATCTCAAAATACTGAAAATAGACCATATGAGTCAGCAATTCTACGTTTAGGTATCTACCCAAAGAATGAAAATACAATTCAAAGGGAATATGCACTCAATGTTCAATAGCAGCACTATTTACAGTAATTGAGTTATGGAAACAAGTGTCAAAGGATAGATAGTTGGATTAAGAAGATGTGGTATGTGTATAGAAGAGAATACTGCTTGGCTATTAAAAAAAAAAAAAGATGAACTCTTTCCATTTGTGACAAAAGGATGAAACTGGAGGGGATTGAGATAAGCGAAATAAGTCACAAGAAAAAAGACAAATACTGGATGGTTTCCCTCATATGTGGAATAGAGAGAAAACAGAGAGTCAGCCAACATCAAACCAAAATTGAACCCTTGAAATTTGACTTTAAAACGGAGGATATCAGAAGGAAATGGGAGCATGGAGGAGAAAGAGAGAAGGGGCATATTGGACCTTGGTGGAGGACTATAGGTGCCTTTTTGGTGGGTACACTGTGGGATCATGCATCCATAGTAGTGGGTTTTATATAATCTGAACCACAATTTTTTAAACCAATGTTACCTTTATAAAAATCAAAGTTAATTTACATGAATAAAAAATAAAAAGTATATTGTTTTATTGAGTCCAATGTATATCAACAATTAATACTCATATTGAGAACTTACTCTGTGCAGACACTATTCTGAGTTCTTTACCTCATACAACCACATGAGGTAGGTATTAGTATAGAGATGGGTGAACTAATTACAGAGAAGTTAAGAAACCTGTGTAAGCACATACAGCTCATACATGGCAGAACCAGCATTCAAGATTGGACAGTGTGGTTCCAAAGCCTGTGCTCATCTCCACTATACTTTAAATTATATTTAAGCCCCAAAGTCATTCACTCATTTAACAAATTAAGATAATTAATCTTAAAACTCATGGGGGCATTCCTTTCCATAATAGCAAACATTTATGTAAAGCATAATATATATCAGACATAGTCCTATGTGCTTTACAAAAATCAGTTCTGTCAACCTGACATAAACATCTGATCTGTGTGGAAACTGAAGACTTACTGAAGCACCAGTTACTATCTACTACTGTAGACACTTCTAAATAACTGAATAGCTCATTTGATCAAAACTCTTTTAATACTGTCCTGTTATTATTTATTTGAAAACAACCCTGTTAGCCTAGGTCCCATCAGTTCTTTTGATCTTCCTTGCACCTGAAAGTTACTTTATGCTCTTTTATGATCTAATTCCAATTCATATATGGAAATCAAGATGCTGTTAAAGATGAATCAGAAATGTTTAACAGTGCAGCATGAATCTTGAATTTATGAGTATAAAATATTAACAGCAATTTCAGGCACGTGTAAACATTTTTTAAACAGCAATTCTTGCTGTTAGTGATAATGCTTTGTTTTATGATTTATAAATCCAGGTTAGAGGTCAAGTTTCCATTACAAAATCCCATCCTTTTCCATTCTAGCTGCTGAATATCCAGTCATCATTCCTAGAATGCTGAAGCTGATTCTCAGGGAAGATTGCTGATTGGGGTTTGCTAGAAGAGTCACAGGTACTCCAGGTCTTATATGAGGTAAGTTTTTGGAAGCTCTTGTGTATTGTGAGAAATTGTATTTCCCATCTTCCCTTGGGAGAAACCATTTATAAATATTCATATTCTTAATAAAAGGTTTCCTTGTGAGTGAGAAGTTGATGCTACTGCCATTTGCTGTGTCTTTTTCTCACAGGGTTGAGTTCAGTTTCAGGTACACAAAGATCACATGGTGATATGATATTAGTTCTGAGTCTGGAGGATTTCCTGACATTCAACAGAAGTGCTGGTCCAAACCACATGAATATAAATAATAGACAATATGCATGCATTTCAGTTCCATGCACCATGGGTATAATTCCTAGAGAGTTCACACTAGATACCAGTCTTGGAGGCAATCCAGGATCTATACTGAGTCACTCTTGTGTAGACCCCAGGTTTTTTTGGAAGAGCACATGATTGTCCCCAACTTACTATACCAATAAGGTACCAGATGTCACGATTATCATAAACCAGAGGTCCACCAGAATCTCCCTGCAGAACAAAAAAAATATTTAAAATTATTAACTTAAAATTAGTAGTAAAGTCACTAGAATTCTCTCTCATCTACAGACAAAAAGGAAAGAAATGATATATAGAAGCTGCAACAGGACTAGAGATATATGTTTTTCTCAAATGAGTTAAAATTTTGTGCTAAATTTTTAAGTTCATTGTTCTAGAAAGGTTAAATCATTCATACAGAATGGTTACATTACTTTTGGCTTAGCATTCTTGGATTTCCTTTTATTAGTTTGATTAGATACTTTACATATGCTTTAGTAAGTAATGTATAAAATATTAAATATGAGGTTAGTATTTGTAGGCTTAGGTGGAAAGTTTTGATGATCTCTTCTGAAAATAGTTAGCTTCACTATATGTTATGGGCCTGCTCTTAGTCTCCACTTACTCAACAAATTCTAATTTATATTTCTTGTTGAATTATATAATATACCCCCTTTAATATGTTTTACAGTATATTTAAATATACTAATATGTGTATCTATTTACCACCAGTTAAAAGGGTGGTCTCAGCAGTTGAAACTGTTCATGTTTCTGGTTAGCTCCATTAATTGCTGACATGTGACCTATGATAAGAAACTTAGCCTTTCTGAACTTTTTTCCACCTCACTTATATATTTAGTCACTATTTATTGAATTCCAATTATGCATTAATGGCCACTGAGGATACAGTGACCAAAATAAATGGTCTTATAAACTTGAAGCTTAGATATAAAAACATATTAAATCCACAAATAAATGCAAAATTACAATGGTGATAAGTGCTCTGGAAACATAATAAGAGAGGTCAGGAGAGTCAGGATAGTTTTCCCTAATGCGATATAATGGAGCTAATCTCTTAAAGGAAGAGAATTAACTGTGACAGGAGGGTGGGGATGAAATGTGTTCTACGCAGAGATTTATAATAACTTTGTAAATGCTTTGTGACATGAAGAACCTGGCACATGCAAAAGCCTGAAAATAAATAGGAACTGAAGAGAAGCCTGAAAAGGGCAAAATGGTTTGTAATGGGAACTGGTAAAGGAGAAGTAGGCCATGAAGAAATCCGTGGTTCTTGTTAGAAGTTTTATATATTTTTTTAAAGATTTATTTATGCATACAAGCACTGGCATATAGACCAGAGGTGTGGGGAGTGAGAGGATTGACCAGGGACAGAGTGGGGAACAGAACAAGCAGATTGACTGAAATACACAGCTAAGAGGAGCAGCGGGTGAGACAGGAGAGGTCTGCTGTGCCATGTGGGTCACCTCTATCGCCAGGGATGGAACTCATGCTGCAGTGCCTGCCGATAGCTTCATAGTGCTGAAACTTAGCCCTGTACAGCACCCGGGAGGCCCCAAAAGTTTTTTATTTTTATCTTAAGACTGAAGGTAACCACAGAAGTGTTTTAAAGAGATGAACATGATCAGATTAGCATCTTATTAGAAATCATCCTGACTTTCATTTGACCAGTGCATTAAAGGAGCAAGAGGAAGGATATAAGAAAATTAGCTGAATGGCTGATGTAGCTGAGGCTGGGAGTGGGGGTGGTGGGGTGGGGTTAGGGTTAGGAAAGTAATTCAGGGGGGGCAAGAAATGATAGGGAGATATTTAATGAGGTAAAATCCATGGGGTTAAGTGATCAATTAGATATTTGGATATGGAATAGGGAGAGAAAGTTACAATGGTTTCTAGTTTTCTGGCATATTAACAGAATGAAAGGGATGCTATTCACAGAGATACAAAACAAGAGAAGAGGATCAGGTGAGGCAGTGGATAAGAGCAGAATAAGGTACAATATTCTGAGTTTGAGATGACTTGAAATATCCAAGTAAATTGTCAAGAAGTTGAATATGTATCTGGAGATCAAAGAGGAGGTTTCGGAACTAAGTATAAGTTTATTAGTGATTGTTAAAACATGGCAGTTGCATCTCTGGAGAGAAATAGACCTTATAGGAAGAAAGCTCACAATAAAAAGAGGAATGGATATAGAATAGATTGAAACTTAAGGACTGGAAATAATGGAATGAACCTATAGAGGAGACAGAAGGAGTCGAGATGTAGAATGAAAATCATTAAAACTCAAGGAAGGCTTATTTCAAAAAAGAGGGAGTGCAAACATTGTTAAATGCTGCTAAGAGTTTTAAAATAAAAAAGAATAGGAACAAAGCATTTGTTGGAGGTCATTAGCTAGTCATTAGAAACCTCAGGAAGAACTATTTAATTAAGTAATGAGGAATAAACCAGATGAAATTATCTGAGTGCTATTAGAAGGTGAGAAAATTGATAAAATAGATGTAGACATTTTCCCAAGTATTTTATGGTAAAGACCTAAGACAAGGTGCTAGTTACAGGAATTATGGGTAAAGAAATAATTGTTTCTTTTTCTTTTTTTTCCTGTATCTTGAGAATTATGACTAGGGAAGGATCTAGTTACAATAGAAAAGTTGAGTTGGAAAATAGAGGAAAAAATGCTAATAATTCTCCCCCAAAAGATCAACAAGGTGAGGAACCTGAACAGAAGAGAGACTAGTCTTAATGAAAAAGTAGTTTTTCTGTTGTAATCTAAGCTGACCATGAAAAAAATGGGTTCAGATGAAGGCAGTAGTGGAATTGGTGCTGGAAAGAAGGGGGACATTTCCCTTTTATGACTTCTATTTTCCTTTGAAAATTAGAAAACAAAACCTTGATTTGAAAATAAAAAGGTTGAAAATAACCAGTAAAGAAAGTGGAAAATGCTTGGAAAATTCAGAAAATAAGTAGATTTTGGGGAAAAAAAAGTGGGATTGCCGTTTCTGTTCTGGAACCTATAATGAAAATATTGTTTTCTATTGCATTTCAATTGAACTCTTAGGTGGAGTGTGGGGGATATTTGACTACTTGCAGGTTGGGGGCTTTGTCAGACAGAAACAATGAAAAGAGAGATAAAGTGATCTTGAGATATTAGCAAAAGTGTTTAAAGAAATAACCAATGATATTTAAGCTGAAAAAAAAATAAAGGTGGAAGAAAGAAAAGGCTACAGAATGTGAAAAAGCAGAGAAGTAATGGTCTGTAGGGCTCTGTGAAGTTGAAAGATAATATTTTATTTTCAATAAATATTTGTGTGAAGCACCATTTTAAATTTTGGTAATATAGCAATAAATAAAGAATATTCCTCCAAATCTGTGCCTTCATGGAACTTACATTCTAGTTTAGTGGGACAGACAGACAATAAATCAAATATATTGCATGTTGGATAATGATGAGCTAAAGGGAAAAACAAAATGGATGGGAAACAAAGAATTGATATGTAGGCTGCATGTGTTGAGGGAATAAGGGTTGGTAGATTTGGGTGTAACAGAGACTGTGCCCAAGACAGCTGAAGTAGTTCAAAAGCAGGCAGGAGAAGGACTGGGGATAGTTGTTAAATAAAAACATTTGGAGTATTAGTGTTTTGGAGGTGAAAGAGTTTCTGGTGGCTTGGCTCAAAGTGTGGCCCTAGGACTTGAAATGAATGAGGGGAAGTAAAGGTCACTAGGAGTTGGGAGGTTAAGAACTAAGGATCCAGTATTAAATAGGGCCAATGTTAATACTGCAGGGCTTGGAATAAAGGAGAGGAAACCTATCTCAGGTGTCAATGTCATTAAAAATGAGAGCGACAAAGTAGAGATACTTGCAAGCTTGTGCAAGAGCTGGTGAAAATGTTGAATAAAATGTTTATCATAGGGGAGGTTTTTTTGTCTTTTGTTTATAATTATGTTTAAGAAAATAGTAATAGAGAATAAGATTAATTGTGTGAACTAGAAATATGGTGCAACACCCTCTAATTTCCTAATTTGTAAAATTAGCTTTGATTTTCTTTTATTAAATGATATATAAAAAGTTATTAACACTTGGCACAGAGTAGACATTCAACTTTTGTTATGATTATTAAACAGAGTTCTTGGTGAAAGGGATTCCATATTTTTTCTGCCAGGTGAAACATATACCACAGTTAGAAATAGCTAAATGGAAACTTTGCTTTTAAAGTTTTGACTTTAATTTTGGGCTTACCTTACATGCATCTACTTTTCCTTCCATGAATCCAGCACATAACATTCCTGAAGTTATGAGGCCATCATACACATCCTTTCTGTTACATACATCAGTGCTTATGGTTTCCACTCTAGCTTGCCGAAGTTTATTTTGTGTAGGTCCTATTACACAAATACACAAATAAAAAAATGTGTTCTTTGAATACAAATATATTTAAGATGTGACAAGCATATAAATTGTATACTCCTAAGAGTATACTCACAGGGTATACTTATCAACATAATTATTACCTAATTTTATGTTCTTCATCATAAATGTGTACATTCTAAGATACCATAAATATAAATGCCCTGATATTATATTGTATTTCATGCATCTTCAAACTAATGGAACTCTTGAAAGTATAAATAATATACATATTTTTATTCATGAGAAGAAAGTTTATGACACTGGTCTTGTTCAACTGACACATTTTTCCATTTATGGATGTCAAGACTTAGGGAAGCTCTTTGATTTTCCAAAATATATTCAACTAGAAATCAGGATATGAATTGCAGGAGCTAGTGCCCTAATCTGGCTTGTAGTGTGCTAACTTAGGGATGTACTGAAGCTTGGGAAACAGAATAGATGCCTGGGGTACAGATCCAAGCTATCAGTAAGCAGCTGTGAGCTATTAGCAAGGGAAAAGAATGTGAAAGGAGATTTATAACAACTTCTCACAAAGTCAAGTTGGAGATGCATGGGATATTTGAGAAATTTTGCATACAAAAGAGCTCTGTCTAGAAAAAAAAAGAGCTAGATTAAGACATATTTTGGCTAAAAAGAAGAGTTCAGGATAGAGGAGGAGCAGGATCTTTGTGACACCTCTTCCAGCTTTTAGGCACCTTCTCTAGGCAATCTTGTGACTGTGTAGTTCTGACACTGGTGGACTCTATACTGGTTTAAATCAAATAAGAAGCCAGAATTAAAGGCACATCATCTTACCCCTCACCCATCAGGGGCTTTTGTGACTTCCAGTCAGTTCTTGCAACAACTAGCATGTACTAACTGCTGGAACTTGTGCTTCCAGGAAAAAAAATTGTTTGTGGAACTTGGTGGGAGTGGGCAGTGATCATAATATTCCTAACCAGCTACTGAAATCCTTGAGAAATACCACCTCTGCCCCTCTTGGCTCTGCACACTTCATTGATTGAAGGCCATAGTCACAGCTTCCTCCTGGGGCTTACAATCAGGTAGCCCTTGAAACACCAGTCCCCTTACCCCTGCTGAGCTCCGTGAGCTTCTAGGCAGCCTGCCTGCTCTAGGACTGTGATTACACAGAGAATCTGCCTGTGTCCTGAGCCCACAGATCCCCTCTAATCCAATAACTCTGCTCTTGCCTGAGTCACTGGGGGAAAATTCTACTGGCAGAACTTGCTTATATCAGAGCTGGGCTGCACTTAAGGAATCCAATGACTCTAATGGCAAGGGAAGCAGAAGCCTAACTAGATAAACAAATGGAACTACAAAAGAAACTACTGTTAAAACAAAAAGATATTCTACTAAATGAGAGAAAATAATCGAGTATCATATATTTGACATGAGGCTATGATCCACAACCAATGAAGAACTCATATAACTCAAGAAAAACAAAAATAACTCAAGCAAGAGATGAGAAAAAAGCTAAATAGACATGTTCTCAAGAAGACATACAGATGGCTAAAAGGTCTGTGAAAAAGTGACTCCATCACTTATAATAAGGCAAATGCATACCTAATCCACAGTGACATATCACTTCAAAGCTCTGATATCACATCTTCTATATTAAAATACCAGAAATAAAAACAAATTTGTTGAGGGTGTGGAGAAAAAGGAACATTCATACACCGATGGTGGTAATTTATACTCCTGAAGTCTCTATGGAAAACAGTTTGGAGGTTCCTCAAAAAATTATAAAATAGATCTAGCATATGACCCAGCAATTTCACTTCTAGGTGTCTATCTGAAAAATGGAAAAACAGCAGTACAAAAAGATATATGCATCCCTTTGTTCACTGCAGCACTACTTACAAAACCAAGTTACAGAAATAACCTATGTGTCCATTGAGGAATAACTATATAAAGACAATGTGGTCTATAAACACAATGGACTACTCCTCAGCTGTAAAAAGCACATGAACTTTTCTAGCAAAAACATGAATGAGGGGATTACACTAAGCAAAACAAGTCAGAAGAAGAAAGTCAAATGCTAGATAATTTCACTCCTCATAGAATGTAAAATAATAAAGCAAAGTAATAGACCAAATCAAAATAAAACCTATGTTTCTGATTGCAGAACTGAAGTTACCAGAGGGAAAGATGGGGTTAAGAGCGAAGCTTGAGGGGGTGGAATGGACTATGGTGGAATTTTATTTGCTCTTCGTTGATGAACACAGTGTGGTAACATACATCTGAAGTGTGAACCTGTACTCCTGAAATATATAGTGTTGTACAGCAATGATACTTTCATTTAAAAAAAGTGAGTAAATAATAAAGATGAATAAATAATAAGATGTTAGCATTTGTCTCCTACATTCTTTAGGAGACCTCTGAAAGAATCTTAACCATTTCTTATTTCCTATTATTTTAAAACATTTAATTCTCCTTTAAAGAAGAATGTACTAGTACCTAGAAATCTTAAATTCTGATAGTCAATATGTAAAATTAGAACTGGTATCTTTTAATCCCCTAGGAAGCAGGACAGAAGAAAAATATTTATTAACTAACCAAAAATGAAAAGTCTAAGTACTTTAAAAGGTGTGATTTTTCTTGGTGGGGAGGGAAGAAGGGGAGGGTTGAGGGCAGACGGAAACATGGGGGACTGAGGTGATGGTGCACTGGTGATATGTGCACTGGTGCACTGGTGCACTGTGATGGTGCATATGTGATGGTGCACTGGTGATGAGGAATACATGGGGATTACAGATGATGTCAAATATATATAATTAAAAATAAGAGGTATGATTTTTATAAGTCCTCATTAAAACGAAGAAAGATTTAGGGAAAAAAACAAAACAAAATGCTACTGTTAGGGTTATGCTTTGCAGTACATATTAAACCAAAGTATTTATATCTTGGAAATATAGAATTTAGAGTTATACACATCTTTGTAGTTCCCTAGTATTCTGTCCATGTTATAGCCCAATGTAGTCAGATTGTTGTCTTCTGTTTTCACTTTCCTCCTATTTAAGACTGGCTCCTGCTAATTCTGAATGTCTCAACATTAGGAATCTTGGGGGCCTTCCTGGTGGCACAAGGGGTTGAGTGTCACATTGTGGTGCTTCCACAGCCACTGTGGTGCAAGTTCTGATCAGGGAGGGGACCCACATGGCACAGGAGGCCTCCTCTGCCTCGCCTGCTGCTCTCTTCAGCTGTGTCTTTTGGTCGATCTGTCTATTATGCCCCCCACTCTGTCTCTGGTGAACCCACACACACCCCACACCACCACCCACCCACCCATCCCCGCCACCATGCCTCTGGTCTGTACCCCAACTTTGTATGCAATAATAAAATCTTTTGTAAAATATTAGGAATCTGATTCCTTTTATGGTTTGGCCTACAGAATGCTGTTCTCCTCATGATCATACACATTTGAAGCATCAACATTATTTTTATGAAAAGTTTGAAGAGGGATCCCCTAAGGCAGCTTTTTAAAACTCAAGGCAAATCTTTACGGAGTAAATTAGGTTTAACTACTCACCATCATCTACAATGGATCCAAATCCTGTAACAAAAACACTTGTCTTAGGTGGCAACTTTATAAATGAATCTGGCAGACAAACTCTCTGGACTATATTTGAAAACTCAACTCGGGTGGAAAGCTGAGCCAAAGCAATGTCATTTTCGTTTGTTTCTTTGTGGTAATTTTCATGAAGGATAATTCTTCCCACCCTTCGTTGCACTGCGGGTGGTGTTATAGTTGTACCAAAAGTAACAATCCACTGATGGGGGTCTTTATTTCTGCAAAATATTAAAGGGTAAAATTTGTGATGCTTAATTGTATCCTTTAAAAAAAGTGAAGTGACAAGTACTAATGATACAAGTGAAAATATAAAACCACTTAGAATATTTTACACTCTCTATAAAAAGAACACAGCAATGTAATGAAATGGCATGCTTATTTGAATTGATAATAATAATGGATGCCTTACAATTATTTTTTAATCTTTTAATTTATTAGAAATGCTTCAAATTCTCTTCTATATTTTATTATTTTTCTTTATATATGTTTTACATCAAGTATAGTATTCATGGAATTCCCACCACCATTTCACCAGTGCATCAGTGCACCATCACCTCAGTCCCTTGTGCTCTTCCTGCCCTCATCCCAGTCTTCCCCCTCCTCCTTCCACAGAGTGTCTCTGATTTGTCTTCTGTTTGTTTTTGTTGTGTTGTGTTTTTTTTTATTGTTAGTGTCTTTTTCTTTGACCCCTTATTTGGTTCCTTTATATTCCTCCTAAAAGTGAACCCATGTGATATTTTTCTTTTTCCTTCTGACTTATTTCACTGAGCATAATCCCTTCTAGCTCCATCCATGTTGTTGTGAATGTCATTAATCTTCTATATTTTAAATGAAACATGTAGAAATTGATTTTGATTGGTTTTAGATAATAAGCATACTTAGAGCTATAATCCCTGTTTCTCAGAAACTTCACCCATTCTTCATGACTCACTTGTTAGCATTTGCTTCCTGAGTCGTCTTGTCATCTTTGAGACAAAGTGTAATTTATCTACTTCACAAACGCTCATATGTACATGGGATTGTTTCTCTGTCCTATGCCTAAACTTTGTCCTAATGTCAAGGCTAAGCATCCCTAAGGCAATGACATGCTGTTATACTTCCACTACCCTGTGATTTCCTTTTGCTATTTTTGAGGCTTGCTCTCCACATACATGCTTTTCTGTCCTACAGGGTTATATTACAAAGAAATTCTATTTAGTCCTATCATCTCTTTACGTCCCTCTTCTTTCCTAAAGCCCAGTTTCCTCTTTCTTTTTCCCATCAGGAATAGCTAGAAATACATCAAAATATTAAATTCTCCATGTAAAGGAAAATTAGGTATAAGGAAATAACATGAAGGCATATTCATTAAGTGGATTTCCTTGTTCTTGTAGGATTACTGAACTGGTGACTCAGAAATGTTAGAGTAATTTAAGAAAAAAAACAACCCTGAAAGTTCAGTGATTATCAAAGTACTCTTCATTACTCCAGAGATAAGCAGACAGAACTGAGGGTCAGGTAGGGTGGCGGAGATGGAAAAGATAGCTCTCTAAACTATTTCACTTCCATTAAAAAAAAAAGACTTTATCTGAGTCAGAAATCTTAGGGCCGAAGCATTCATTTGAAAACTAGAATCCCAGGAAATATAAAAGCTTGGGACTTCAGTCCTTAAGAAGCTCATAAACTAATTGAGTAGATAAAATAGAACTATCCCATCTCTGGGCCTCCCTGGTGGTGCAGTGGGTTAAGCAACGCACCATAAAGCAAAACCGCAGCCACTGCAGCATGAGTTGGGACCCACATGGTGTGGCAGACCTCTCCTTCCTCGCCCGCTGCTCCCCTCAGTAGTGTCTTTCAGTCGGTCTGCCTGTTCTGCTCCCCACTCTGTCTCTAGTGACTCCTCTCACCTCCCTGGTCTCTGGCCTGAACTCCAGCTCTTGTGTGCATAAATAAGTAAATCTTTTAAAAAAAATCCCATCTATTCATGCATTATCAACCAAATGAAAGCCTCATGTAATAGTTACAGTTCAATATACTTTATGGATAAGAAACTTGAGGCTCAGAGTTAATGACTTATGCAGGTGGGTGGCATATCCAGCTGTCAGTGTCAGGGAGACATGGCCCAGGTTTCCTAACATTTGTCAAGAACTTTTCCCCTTCCCCTCACTGTTTCACAAAGACTGGGATAATTTTTCATGGACATAGACACTGATTTAGCCAGAAGAAAAAAGATATTATCAGATGGTTTCTCTTATGTGTGGAATATAGAGAAATCAAGCAAAGGGTCAGGAAAAATACAAAACTTGCAAGCTGACCATAGATCTAAGGCATCAGTAGGGAGGTGGAAGGAGAGGATCCTAACTTGGGAGAAAGGGCACAAAGGACTATGGGGATGGATCATGGGTGCTTAGTAATGGGAGAAATACAGGAACTACACCTTAGGGGAGAAATAAATACTGTCTCCAAAAGAACAATGATGTAAGAAAAAAAAATACACTTAATAAACCACAAGTGATTTTAAATTTCAGATTCATTTTAAACATGATTTAAAAATATACATTATTTTTTATTTTAAAGATACACTTTTGGAATTTTAAAAGCTATTGGGTAATTGTTATGATGTCTTTATTTTTTAAAAATTTTTAAAGACAGTTTATTGAGGAGAAAAGGCATAGAAATAAAGTGGGAGTCCCAGCCCAGTGGAACCAGGCCAGGGAGAGGCAAGGGAGCCCAAGTGATGCTGTCTTTAAACTACCTAACATTTTACTTCACAAATATATTCCATATTGTATACTTGAAATTATTATCACCCCTAAAATTGAACTCTTCCTTTTCATTTTCAATTACATAGACAGATCAGTCATAAACTAAAATGGATTTCTCTTCCAAAAATAAGGGTGAGGATTGAAGAAATAAGTGGACTTAAAAATGTCAAAAGATCTTAACAAATTAGTGAGACTCAAGTTTCCCTAAGGCATGATATGAGTTGTTGGGGGGGGAGGGGCTATAAATATATGTGAGTTCCTTTTCTCTAGTGAGAGTGACAATTCCTTTAAGTTCATTAAGTTGTCCTCATTATCTATCTATAAAAAAGTTGTAGGCATCTTGAAACCATTTGACTTTGCTCTTCAAAACATCGGTAAAAGAGCCTCCTCATGTTACCAAGGCTATTAAGTTTCTATTAAGGCATGTGTGAACAGTGCTACTGGCTAGGACTTAAGAGTTTTTGTCTTTTGAAAGTTTAAAAATAAAAGCTTTCTTTCCTATGATGGTGAAGCCTCAGGGAGGAAAGATGGTGTGCTCCTGATTTCCTGAAGCAGTAGCATGCCTGTGTTATATGTATGTCACAGCTGAGTTCCCAAAGTTAAAGCTGCTAAAGCTGAAGCAGAGGCTCCTATCAGGTTGCAGGTGACCAGTGTGCAGGACTGAGGCCAGTGAGAAAGTCGCACATCTCATTCCCCAGTCCACTCACCTGACTGGATCATGCAAGCCTGTGGGGGCTCCTGGATAATGCTGTTGGAAGGAAAAGCTTCAGGAGTGATAACATTGGTATTTTCTTATAAAGTGATGATGGTGGTTATCAGAAAATAGAAAGTTTGATTTCAAAAAATAAACAGAAGTGGCCGAATTTTCTTCTTGATTATGTAGAAGATTTTAGACTAACTACTTATATAATAGTCTTTACATTAAAATAGCTTATATCATAGGAAAGATGGCACTAATTGCATGATAATATGGGGAAATATACAGTAAGAACTATGTGAGTGATCTAAATCAATTATAGATATTGAGAGGAGGGAGGGAAGAAGAACCGGCATACAGCAGGTATTTCAAGGGGCACGGCAGGGTCCATTCTAAGTGCCACAAAGGATAAACTGGGGAAACTAGACTCTTCCCAAGACAACTCTTCAATGACAATTGTTGACTGGGAAAAGAAGACTCACAACAGCCCTGTGATCTTACTTGCGGAAGCAGTGAGCTGCCGTCAGCAACCACGTGTTACTGATGAGGCTGGCTCCACACTGATGACCTGCCCCTATGAGCTGGAGACTGGCTTGCCAGGGCCACTCCCCTTCTAGGGCTGTTTCCCGTCCGTGCACAATTCTTTCAGTAGAAGACGATGCTGGTAATGGCATGTTTGAAGATGTCATCCTTATCCCACAGCCTGACATAGAAATACATGTGAGTTTGTTTTATGCAAAGGAGGAGGACAATGTATACCTTTTATGCCTTGAGTGCAAATACTTCAACAAGCCATTTTATTACACTTCCTAGGCACCCAGTTGGAGATAAGAAGTATAGAATTCTAATGTATAGAATTCATAGGAAAGTTTTTAGTCTCATAGTTTTAGAAGAATTTAAGATGAAGGTAATGGAAGGGGTGGCAGAAAATGTACATGCCAGATATTTTATCAAAAATGCAAGAAAACTAAGAAACTTTAATAGGGAAAAAATCCTATCATTTTAAAACTTTTTCTTGAATTATTAGAGAATATTAAAAGAAATATTTTAAGAGATTGTTAAAAGAGAGTGTTAGAAATATAGGTATATATTTGGCAACATCAAGAATACTATGTAATTAATTTTACTGTGCTCCATAAAGCATAAAGCTCATATTTAGTGTAAATTTATAAATTTAAGTATTTTTAACATAATAAACAATGAAAACATTACATGTTTGGGTTACAAAAACACAAAAAGACAGAGGTGGAGGATGAGGGAGAGAAAACAGGGAGGGCGCTCAGTGGACTGTGGTGGAGAACTGGCTGTCTTGGTTTTGGGTGTGGTGTGAAAACACTTGAAGGAGGTGATCCTCAACTTCTAATTATATACCATGGTGTAAACTAATGTTTCATCTTAATAAAAATAAACAAATAATTTTTTAAAGTTTAAAAATGAAAAAAAATACAAAGTAAGCTAAAGAAAAGCTTGGAAGTTCTATTTCTAACTTTCTGACTTTTTATTATCTTTACTATGAAGTAGTTAATGGTGGGTTTTAGAACTTACGGCTGCTGAGTAGATTCCTCATCTTTTTGCTGTCAATAGCTGGAATAAACAAAACATGAATTAACTGGTAGAAGAACTTGTTCCTATTTTCATGTGATTTTTAAATGGTCACTAAGTGTTTATTATCTAAAACATCAATATTTCAAGGTAGCATGATATTTTATAGTCAAGTAATTTATACCTTAACTCTGATTTCATCCAAAATATAAAATTTTACTTTAAAATAAAAAGGGAGCATTTTGTTGTTTTCTGATTTTTGCTGTGAAATCAGAAAAAGGAATTAGGAAAGAATGGGAAGAATAAATAAATGCCCCTATAGATTCCTTTGGGACCTCTAGTATAACTCAAAGAAACAATCTCCATTCCTATCACAATTGATATTCGTTACACTAGATGTGGCAGTTAATGTTTCTTGAACAGATGTCCAGTGGCCATTATTCAAAAGTCAACTATAGGGAGCTAAAGGCATCACAGAGTAATCACGGTCCAATTTTCAGGCATATGTATGCAGAAGGTAGAAATTCAATAAATTCATGTTGATGAACTACTCTCACTGATGATTCTCCTTCATGGTGACTATGTAGAAGGCACTTGAGGCATGAGCTCTTTCATATACAGCTAGTCCAGGGAACCCACACAAACCACAACCTCTCCTTTCACTTTATGTCTCGCTTCAGCAACATATTTTTCCCTTTAAAATTAATGTATGTTTAAGCTCCATTTCATTGGATTTGGCGGGGGAGGGAGGGAGTGGAGTTGATTTTTTTGTTTGTTTGTCAGAGAGAAAATAGAGAACTATGTGATGATTTCCTCAATGACACTGACTTTCCCAAAAGAGAAATGTGAGTCCCAAACCTTAGCAGAATTTTACTGGATATTTCTCTTCTCTTTATCTAATGAGAGATAGGAAATTGGCAGAGGAAAACAAATGCAGTACAATTTTGGTTATTGACTATGGTTATAGAATACCATTTTGAATGGTATTAAAATTTTGAATACCATTAGAATTTTGATATTTAAGAAATATGTATAATTAAAGGTCTGTACACATGACCAAGAAGGCTAAAAAACTATTTTAAGAAAACTGTGAATTAAGAAGCTTTACACCTATATATATATATATTCTTATAACTATTCTCTAACAATACTTAATTTTAAAATTTTGTATTGAGGTAGCATCGGTTTACAATACTGTATATGATGTAGGGTAATAGTTTCACACTCTTCAGATCTATGTTACTACACAGCACCCACTACAAAAGTGCACATAATCCTCCAGTATTAACAATTGGGCTCCAGTCCCTTTCTCACCCCTATCACATGCTTCTAGTAGTTTCAATTCCATAGTTACAATTCTAGGGTTTGATTTTTATCTGTTTCTGTTTTGTTTCTTTATACTCCACATAGGAATTAAATCATCCTGTACCATATATGATAATGCATTAAAGATAATTATATTATCAAACATTGCAGATTAATTTGATCACTTACAGACAACTGTAATATAATTGATTAACAAGTATATGCCAATTTTATATATATGGTAAATATTATAATCTTCATTATTTCTAATTGGGTCCTAAAAAAGTTATCATTAATGTGTGTGAAAATTTGGTCTCAAGATTTATTTGACAGTTTTCCCTAGTTTCTAAAAACAGAAAAATAAACTTTAGACAGTTTGTTTTTTAAATTTATGTCTACTGGGAAAGACTTTCCAGTCCAAAGGGTAAGCCTCAATTTTTTGTATTAAATCAGAAGTAGATGTACATCTTCATACTTAATCAGAACCATTAAATAGAGCTGGAACACCTATTACATGTGCAATATATTCTAGAGTGTGCGGAGAAGGGAAGAAGTTACTAAGTCCCTGATCTTAGTACATATAATCATACTTGAAAAACATCATTTTACTATTTCTCATTATATATTGGTATAAGAAAATAGAAATGCCTTTCAGCTTGGATTCCAAGTTATGAAGTAATTTTCATAATTCCAAATTATGAAGTAATTTTTATTCCAGTTATGAAGTAATTTTAGTTTCTTAATCTTTTTGAACCTCATCTTCTTTCACCTTAGGGAGAAAATCAAACAATTTTCCTGGTTTTATTGCCTGTGGAGTAGATAAAATTAATGCAGAGTTGTTTTAAAATTGGAAATAAGCTAGAGAACCTCTTGACAGAACGTGTCAATGTTTCTTCCTACAGTGTCTTTGATACTAAAGCAGTTAACCCAAGTACTGACTTGTCAAGAGCGCTGAAGGTCAGAGTACTTGTCCTTTAGTTTTGCCCCCACAGCTTGCTAGTCCAATGGCTTACATCTTCTTTGTATCTCAGTTTCTTTAAAATGGTGAAATACCAACGCCTACATGATTTTGAAAAGATCCAACATGATAATGTAAGGGGAACCATTTAGAAACTTTTGCAAAAATCTTAGTCAAATATGAAAAAATTCAAAACACTAAGTTTTATGTTACAATCTAAATTTATATCTAAATTATATCTTAAATTTTATAGCTTTATTCCACACTGATACACATATACACACACACACTGATACACACTAGATTCTTAGTATCTAGTATTCTTAGTGGGAGAATAACATAAATTTTATGAAAAATAAAGAGGATTGTGACAGAACCATAAAGATGATGGAAAAACTTACATGTGAGTGTAAATGATGATTTGTTTATAGTCAAAGGCAACTGTTTTGTCTTCAGACTTTGATATAAAATTCTTTCAATTTTTTTCTTGATTATCTCAGCACTACTGGTAGATGGGAATTGAAACATGAGTACCATGACAATGTTCACACCGTGTTTATCTGGACTGAAGTGAAAAATGCAGAGAAACAAAGAACAATAAAGTTGGTTCTCTAATCATTAACTCTTTTGATCTATTAAGACTCACACTAAATTTAAAGAAAAATAATGTATGGCATATGCATATACTAGATTTCTAAAATTATCTTTTGGGTATACTGGCTAAGATACAGGGCTGAAAAAAATAGTTCTCTCCCCTTCCTTAGTTCATAGTCTACAGGAGGTTATGAGAGGAGGCAATGTATGTGAAATTATACCTTTCATGCATTTAAATGATTTAGTTTTTAAGATACTGTGGGAACAACTTAGACCAAGCATCATGATTCTTCAGTAGTGCTGTGGCAGAGACAATACTGTTCATCAAACCCAGTCATCTCTACTTCCTGAGAAGTGAGCTAGATTTCAACTCCTACCCTCCATTACAGTTTATTGAAACTCTACTGATTTCTTGGCAATGGGAATGTCCTTCATTCATATCTCAGACCCTGAAAACTTCCCATACCATTTTCCATGCTTTTACTCTCCCTTATTTGCTAACCAGTTGTAGAAGTTCCACAATCCTTATTCCACAATCCTCACCAACATCCACATCTAATTCTTTTGGACTGTAGCATTGAAATGAAATAAACCTTTATTCAGTTAAGTCATTAATATTGGGGGCTTTGGTAGTCAGTTAATGTGTGTTTGATAAGTGGATGATTGAAGAAAGCAGTTATATAAGGAAACTCTGATAAGATATTCAAATACATAAATTTATACTGTAACATGTAGATCTTGAAAGCATCTAGTTGTTTTTTGAGAAAAACTTTAATTTGGATCATACAAACAGAGAAAAAAGAAAAAAAGGAAGGAAGAAAGGGAGAATAGAAGGGAGGAAGGGAGGGAAAATGAAAGAAAGGAAATGAAATAAAAAGAAAATGAAATAAAAGCAGTGAAGGGGAGAAGGAAATAAAAGGCATATCCACCTTAACCACATGTATATGTACTTTACCACCAAGAAGTGTAGGCAACAAGTAAGTATATGCATGTATATTTGTATATTGATTGACAGCTAGAGAAAAGAAGTTAGGTATTTTCATCAAAATAGGTAGAAAACAAGCTATATTTGAAAATGCCAGGTCATTTGAATATCTTATAAAATGCAACCCTAAATGAATGGATTCTAGTAATTTATTCTAGTATCTGACAAGTGTATATTCAATTTACATATATTGTCTTTCCTTAGAGCATAAAATTGAAGAGGCATCAAAATGATAATAAAATGCAATAACATTATGGAAAAATAATATTGCAGAGAATGAAATAGTCTGATTGTTGGGTGCATTTAGAATGAGGACAGTCAAAAAGAACTGATTAAATTCCACTTAGCTTAAGGAACTTAAGGTAGCTTAGTTTAAAGAACAATGTATATCAGCAACAACACTATCTCTCCCTCCCCTCCCTTCTCTCAGAGAATACTTTTTTTTTAATCAAGTAGCTGGTATTGTCTCTTGTAGAACACTTTACATTTTTCTATTTTGAAAGAGAATACTGGGAAATAGGCAGTATAGAATGGGCTGCTCAGGATTTATGAAATCTTTATGTTCTTGCAAGGGTTTACTCAGTGGACGTGAGTGGTTGTGTTGATCAACTGGTTCTTAAGGATAATGGTTTGATGTTGCAAACCAAGTTTCCATACCTTATTCTGACAACATGAGATTTGATAAACCGACCCCCTCCAGTAGTATCACGTCGAAATATCCTAGACATCTGATTAGAAAAAATTAAAAATAAAAAGCATTAGTTTTAAGAAAAAATGTTACTTCTCATCTTACCTAGAGAGTTGAGGCAAAGACAAGGATTTTAGTTTATTCCTAGACCTATTAAAATGGTTTATGCACACCTGGAAAGTTCAAATCAAGTTCTAATCCTTGAGAACTAAAAAAAAACAACAAAATTGTTCAATTTTGCTAAGCCTCTTTAAAAAGGGATAAAATAGTATCTACCTCATAGATGTTATTTAGAGGATAAAATGAAATAATACATATCACATGTTCACACCTAACCTGGCATATAGCAAACTATTAATAATGTTCAATTTGGTTATGGTCAAATGAATTATGATACCTATGGGTTTTTAAATTTCTTTTTTAATTGAGGTAACACTGGCTTCAATTATTGTTGAATTGGTATTTTGGAAGTATCAGATCCCCCTGCTTCTATAAAGATAGCATCCTCACATTTAAGAAACACATCCAGTTTAACTTTGCCTGATCCACTGTTTATCAATTTCTTTATTACTATCCCATTACTAGAGCATTCAACATAATATATTACAACCTCTGTCATGTGACAGACACCCTCACTGGTAGCCACCTTTCTGTGGCAGGCTGATTTTCACAACTGGAACCTTGGAATATGTTTCATCACACTCCACACTATCAGAATTTTATTACTTAGCATTTCTAATCTGAGCAAGTGAAGGTTTGGATGACCAGTTAACTGATGTGCTGAGATCTGCTGAGACACTGCATTTGTGTCAAAAAGAACTGGACTGACTTTCAGAAGTTATAAATTAAAGGTCCATATAATTTACCTATGTCCCATTTCCATGGTAAATTTTGCCCTACAATGACTATGTTCTTGAGGAAAAGGGAATATTGCCTCCTTTTCTGCAAAATCCCTCCCTCTGTCTCACTACTCACAACTAGTAACAATGTTCATAGTTTACCTCCCAAATGTTAAATCTACCTCTCTTAATACCACCACCTTGATCTAAAATCAGATCTTTTTGCTTTTTGCATGTGGCAGTCAAATTTACCAACACCAAAGTCGTTAATCAAATAAATAGAATAAGTATCACTGAAAATCATAATAAATCACAAAAGAAACTAAAGAGACAAAACTGTGCTGACTGAAAAGAGAAAAAATGGAAGTATCATGTTTACAGACTATGTTTATAACTATATTATAAAGTTATAATAATTAAAAACAGCATGGCACTGAAACAAAAACAGATACTTGGACCAGTGGAATAGAATTGAGAGCCCAGAAATAAAATCACACATTATGAACAACTGATCTTTTATATGTGTACCTAAGTCCCTCACTGATACACTATGTGATTCTGAATTAGGAAGTTAGGAAATGGGTACAGGCAGTAGGAACTGGTGCCCCAAACCCAAACCCACTTATCAATCTGAACAATCAGTGGGAACCAGGAGGGTGGCTCTCACTCCAAGCCAAGGTGCTCTAAGTCCATTTATTAGCCTTACTGAGAAAGAGTTGGAACCCCAAGCCCAGGTGGCCTAGGTCAATTCATCATTCTGATTGGAGAATAATCATGAACCAGAATGGTGCCCCCACACCAATTCAATTAAAAATGGAATGTTCAGAACACCAACACAATCACACAATAGCAATAGGCCAAAGCTGGTTCCAGAAAGTAGGCCAGGTAGTGTGGGAAGACTCCGTGGGCCTCAGTGGCCTAAGAGACCCTGTAGCCCCAGCCAATCTGTGAGAGACACAATGTGGAGATAACCAATAGCCCAACCCTCACTCCCTCCCCACTCTATCTATATAAACTGCTTTTCAGCCCCTCAGTGTCTACCCATAAGGGACACCTCTATGCTCAGAGAGGTTTCCTGTCCTTCTTCTTATCCAACAATAAATCTCTTGCTTTTCTGTAACCTTGGACACCAGGCCTGCTCCCAAAATCCCAGTTCTGTCCTGCTTCATCTTTCCTCCTCTCAGAGGTTTCTTGATAATGCTAGCATCCATGATGACATCCCAAACCTACAAATGTACATGTATTAGACTCCAGCTTCTAGCATATCTCCAACAGTTTGAATTCCACAATATTACCCTCTATTGGCCCTTGCCTCACCCGCACCTTTAAAGCATATTTCCTTCCTACTGAATCATCTACATTTTCCTAATCCCACTAGATTGTTTCACACTTTATGACTCCACACAGTCATTTCCCTCTTAGAACACTTCCTTTTCCTCAGGCAAATTTCTTCAATGAAAACTATCATTCTTCAGAAATGCCACTAACAAGTTACCTTTGACTTATTTTCAAAATTGAATTCTTTGAGTTTCAAAACTATACTTTCAGGGATCATTTCTACAGTTAATTACTTCTTTGAGTCTCCCAGCATCTGACACATCACTGTAAAATCATGGATTTAGAGCTGTTTCTTTCACACTTCTAGACTGGGAGCTGTGTGATAGCAGTGAGTATATCTGATTCAACTCTGTATCTTCTACATTTGGTACACTGCCTGGCCCCCAGTAAACTTTTAATGCATATTTGATGAATAAATCTATGAATGAATGTGTAAATGAATTAAGAATCAACAATATAGTAAAAGGAAAAGATAAAACACATTCTTTGTTTTATGGGGAATCATGATGCCAGTATAAGTAGAAATTCATGGGACTCTAAAGCAAGAAAGGACTCAGGAGACTAGGTGGTCAGCCCACTCCCATGGCAGGTCATTCCTGGGGTTTGGATCACTTCTGAGTTAAATCATTTATGATTTATTTCATTAAGTTTACTTGAACTCAGTCTGTTTCCATCTCTTAAGAAACAGCACAAAATCAGATTTTGATGTCTCTAACATTTTGTGTTTTCTCATTGTTGGGTGGGTATATCTGTATAATTTGCATTAAGATTTAAAAGTTTATTTAGAATAGTTTTACCCTTTATGTCTGTTGAGGTATGTTTATTAAGGCAATGTTGGTTGACGTCATTGTAGCCACTTTGGGAGCTATAGATTTAAACCTCTACAAATATATTTTCCTATCATGCCCAACACTAGTGTCCTAATAATCCCCCACCATGTTCCATTGGGACCCCTCTCTCCCCTATTCCCTCTCTGCCTGGTAATTCCCTTCTGGTTGCCTCTATTTTGCAGTCAGATGTTAAGGGTTATAATTAGTTTGTTTTTGACTGATCCTTTCTCTAGATTACATATATAAGTGAAAAATAACCAGTATTTGTCTTCTCACTTATCTCACATAAAACTGTCCTCTCTAGTTCACTCAATGTGGTCATAAACATAAGAGATCATGTTTTTATAGCTGAGTAGTATTCTGTTACATATGCCAATTCTTTTTCTGATTCACTCCTCTGTCATTAGACCCTTAGGCTGTTTCCATAACTTAGCTCCTATAAGTAGAGCTGTAGTGAGCATAGGAGTTCATATATCTCTTCAAATTAGTGATTTTATATTCTTTGAGTAGATAACCTAGGTGTGGAATTGCTGGTTCATATGGTAGGCTTATTTTTAATATTTTGAGGAATCTCCACTAAACCAGTCTACATAATCACCAGAGTGTACAAGGGGTCCTTCTTCCCCACATCCTCACCAACACTTATTGTTTCTGGTGTTTTTTATATAGACCATTCTCATGGATATGAGATAGTATCTCTTTATGGTTTTGAGCTCTGGTATTATATAAATGATCTCTGAAAGTTTTAACTGTATACATAAAACCACTTTGGAAAAGGATCAAGAGTCTGCCATATTCGATTAGAAATTAAATATAAGAATGCTTTCAAATTAAAATGTGATTTTAACAAGGCCTTGGTGTCATGAGGTATCAACCTCTATTTAAAAATGGGTTGATTCTGGTACAGCACAGTCTTGGTGTGCCCACTAATTTTAACTAACATGGATCAAGTCCATACTACATGGTAAGCATTGGACCAATTAATTTATTTAAACCTCATATGACCTTCATGAGGAAAATAATTTATTCTTACCTGTCTTATTTTATAGATAAAAAAATGGATTTCAGGACAGTTAACTTTCTTAAGGTGACAGTTACTTTCTTAAGGGACGTGATTGTGCTGGTATATGAACTCAGGAATGTGGTTTTAGATACTGTGTTCTAAATATATGAATGACAACATATCTGACACTGACAATCTTGAGTTACTTATGTAGTTGATCACAGATATCCAGGATGGTGTGGGTAGGAAATACTTAAAGGATGCCTTAAATATATCATTTATTCCCTAAATCTAAATAAATCTGATAAGGCATATCCTCTTGTGAAGCTGCTTTTTGCCCCTGCTTCTTAGTTTAACAAGACTAAGGAAATGTTTCCTTTCAACATCTAGTCATTGTTGTAAGCAACTTTTGAAGAAGTTTAGCTTATATTTTCCTGATATATTCAGTATCTCGGTAATATTAAATTTAGTCCAAATTGTAAAAAGTAATTATAGCCTTCCCTTTTCATGGTCCAAAGTTAAGAATAGATCATTTTATTAGAGATTATTCCATTTAAGACAAGGTAGTGTCTCAGTTCATATTAAGATGGAAAAACTTGTTCACCTTAAAATTAGATAGCAATTGTCTGTGGCTTGAACTTCAGCCTTAAAAAATGTTGGAAAGAAAATGTATAGCTCTGTCTAGTAGTGGTATATCCAGATACTGTCTTTGACAAGTTTGATCTTATACCTCCCCTTTGGCTGGGAACTTCAAGAAGAGATTAAGTCCACATGGAAGTGAGTAGTTACTGGATGCCAACTAGGGAATCCCTTTCTAGGGCCACCCATGAAAATAAGTCAAGTGACTTATGTAGATTTCCTGCTACTGTCAGAGGAACATGTACCAGCAGAGGGCCAACAAAGCAAACTCCTTATCTATTCCTTCTCCAAGAAAGCTTTTTGCTTCTCAAAGGGATTTTTCCTTCCTCTGAACTCCTAAAATATTAATGATTTGATCCATACATATGATAATCATATTCTTCACTGTAGCAGCTCTCATGTTGTGAATTCATCTTATTACTTAAATGTTAAGGTTATACTCTTTTCCATGCACAAATATCCATATATATGAACTATATTATAAACCCCAATAAAGAAGGACAGTACTCTATAAACTTAGAATTTTTCACAGAGTAACAACCTCCTCCCTCCATGACCCACAACCCCCCCCCCCACCCCCTGCCATCTGGAGGCCAAGGCCAATGAACTCTTTTATCTATAATCCTCACCAGCAAATAAAATTATTGTCTTTCCTAAGAAGCTGAATCCACCTAAACGATGATGAATTGTGATGAGAAAGAATTGTATCAGTATTTGTTCCCTACTGAAACTGCATATGCTGGGCAGGTGTGCCCAACTCCCAGTTTCTGTAAGTGCTGACTGGTGAGAGCTCACATATGGACTTCTACTGAGGCCTGCCCTCATCTGACCTGAACACCTCACCCAGCGCTATCTGGGAACATATGATCCATCTTTCCTGAGAAGCTTTTGTTGATATAACAAAAACAACCCAGCCCTCTTAACTCTGGGCAGAACTCCCTCTATGATATAATTTAGACTCCACATATCCCAGAGAAATCAGACTGGGGCTGCAATTATGAAACCACACTTTTGTCTAGTTTTGTCCTCTGTCCTTTCCTCTTGCCATCACTTTACTCTGTGTGTGTGTGTGTGTGCATGCGTGCTTGAAAACTGCTGGTTAATAAGCCCACTTAACCATTAACCTTCACAGATGCTACTTCTTGTGATCCAACCTATATCAGAATAAATTAGTTGGGGCTAGAAAATGCTCTGCTAAATACCTATTTCAGTAAGTCCATTCTTTGGAAGATATTTTTCAATTTGAAAGTGTGATTTTCAAATAAATTGAAAGGGTTTTTAGAGATAACAGTTTGTTTCCAAAAGTGATTTTTTATTATATATAAAATAGTGTAGTTTCCTTAGAATAGGAAAAAAAAATTAAGATACAAATTTAGTTGTTACAACATTAGGACATAAATGTCACAATAAAAAGTGGTGTGACAGAAAGCTATTACTTTTTAAAATATTTTATTTTGCAATGAAAAACTTTCTCCTGCTTATATACTTCCTCTATAACCTTATTGTGTCAATGAATAGCCATTCATCTGAGTCAACTGATTATCTTTACAAATAATACTTAAAAAATCCTCCAGTTGAACACCATTTGCAATTCACATTCAAAACTGATTAGTGTATTTGTTCTGCCTACTGATCAAACAAAACCAATTCTAAAATCTCTTAGATACAAGAGAAATGTAAACAATATTGGGAGAAAAGTCTCAATCTTTCCAGCAAGTATTTTGATTTAAGACAGAGTCAGCAAAATTGCACATGGTTGAACACTTGCTTAGAAGATACTTAAAAGTCATAAGCATTTTGGGCCCCACTGGTGGCCAAGGGTTAAAGTCTCAGCACTATCAAGCTGTCTCCAGCCACTGTAGCATGAATTTGATACTCAGCCAGGGAGCTGGCTCACATAGCATGGCAGACCTCTCCTGTCTTGCTCATTGCTCCCCTCAGCAGTATGTTTTGGTGAACCCTCCTGTTCTGCTTCCCACTCTGTCTCTGGTGAATCTTCTCACTCCCCAAACCCACCACCTTTGGCATATATCCTGGTTCTTGCATGTATAAATAATAAAAATTTTAAAAGAAAAGGAAAAGAAAAAGACAACAACAACAAAAAAAAAACACAACACATTTATCTAGCTCAAAAAGAACACTCAAGATTTACACATAGGAAGAAGCAAAATAAAACAAAATATGAAATATTAGTGTTCCAGATTTTGAGGTGTTGAGGACAATAAATGAATTCTTCCAGTAATATATGTCCAGTTCTAGTAACTCTTACAGTGTAACTATCTTAAGGATTTTTATTTCAATGTCATTTTTTAGATAATAAATTGGGTACCATATGTATAATCTAGGTTACTTTATAAACTAATGCTCATCATTTTATTTCAAACTAATCTATTATTGATTGAAACACAAATATTCAAGATCTGTAGATACTCTTCTGCATAGTGTTTGAGGATCATGAAAAATTTCCATTCTTCATTGTGTAAATCATCTTCTTATCCAACAATAATTGTCATGTGATAAAGCATTAAATTTTGGATTACTCTATGCATTGTTTCCCAAATGAAAGCTAATTTATCATAGAAGATGTGGAAGCCAATTTATCACATCAGGACTTCTATTTGTATTTATTATGTACAGACAAACAACTTTTTAGAGCTCTGACCCTGAGATATGGATCCTTTCAGGAGTGGAATGCTTAATATCTCCACTTTGAAAGTGAAAATAAGTCTGTGTTAGAATTGTAACTAGTTCAGTGCTAGCCTTATAATAGGTACTATGCAATTCCTTCTGTATTGCATTTAACTAGTCACACTTCATTAATTTTAATATAATCAAGCTAGAAATTGATAGTATGAAAACTATTTTCTTGTTTTAATTACTATATTAGTCATTTTTAAACTCTGCCAAAAATCATGGAGAACATGTTAAAACACAAACCCAGTTATCAAACAAAACAGTTCCATGGCAAACTCTACCACACATCTGACTCTAAGACTTCAGATGGTCTTTGGAGCTGCCAAGGATACTAAAGACAATAACAGGTTTTGGTTTTTGTTTTTTTGATGAACCCAACATGGAATAACTAAATTTAAAACAAATATAAACTGAAATATACAGAGAAATAGTCAACAATATGATAGTAGAGGATTTCACTACGCTACTTTCAGCAATAAATAGATCATCCACACAGAAAATATTAAGAATAAACAGTGAACTTGAACAACTAAATGGACTGAAAAGATATATATACAAGACATTCCATCAAATAACAACAGAATACATATTTTCCAGCATGCATGAAACATTCTCTAGGATAGGTCATATGTTAAGTCACAAAACAAGACTTTTTTTCTTTTTTTCCACAAAACAAGTCATAATAAATTTGAGAAGATTGAAATATCAATTATCCTTTCCAAACATAATGGTATGAGATAAGAAATCAAAACAGAAAGAAAATAAGAATATTCACAATTATGAAGAAATAAAGCAATCAATAGATTAAGGAAATAAATAAGAACTTCAAAAGTATCAAGACAGATGGAATTGTAATACAATGTATTCTCACTGATGAGAATCTGAAAATTTTCCTTTAAAAAGAAACAAAACAAGGATGTCCATCCTCATTTATAATCCTCTACAATAGTCCCTTGAGTCACCTTAACCCCTTTGTCTACCACCCCTCACCCTCCCTCTCTGGTAACCTCAATTCAATTTTTATGGTATGTTTTGGTTTAGTTTTGTCTGTTCCTCTCTTTTGTTTCTTTATGTTCATTGTAGTATTGTTTACAATAGTCAAGATATGGAAACAACCCAACTGTTCAATGACAGAGCATGATTAATATGTGATATATATATATGGATTAATAAGTGATATATACAATCAATGCTACTCAACTTAAAAAAATAGATGAAATTTTACCATTCAAATGTAACTAGAAGGGATTATGCTAAGTGAATAAGTCAGAAGGAAAAAGACACATACCAAATTATTTCTCTCATGTTTGTAATATAAAGAAATAAAAAAAATCAACAACAACAATAAGAAAAAAAAAAAAAAAACCTGAATCTGATTGTAGAATTGAGTCTACCAGAGAAGATAAGTGGAGGTGGGGGCCCAATGGACTATTGTGGATGATAATGGTCTACTGGTGTTAAGAATGAAATGGCAACATACATCTGAAGAAGTGTGAACCATATAGCTTAACTGATATAGTGTTTTTAAAATTTTTGTTACAAATTCTTATTGTTGTTATTATTGATATAATTATATAACTTATATAGAATAGCTTCTATAGAACTTATTGTTATCAAATTCCCACTATATTACTAAATATAAAATATATGTGATATTTTTTTAAAAGGAAGAAAATGCATGAAAAAAATAATTGATGTATTGATGGCTTAATGGGTGGATGGAGTGGTAAATAAATAAATCACAGTTCAATCAATGCATTTTCATTATCATTTTCTATATGATTTTTAAATATATTTTGAAGGAAGTTGGAAGAAGTATAAAGAACTTTTTAAAAAGAAAATTGTCTAGATAGAAAGTGAAATGAAGAGAAAAAATAGTGAAAAGAAAAAACATATAGAAACCTACACTTCTCAGAAACTACTAGTCTAATAGTCTCCAGTGATAAAAAATAAAAGATGGTAAATGTTGTAATCCTAAAATATATTGTTACCAACTGAAAAATGATTGCTTGTTCATTGTGCACAAATCCACAAGGCATAACAACCTAATCATGTTCTCTGTTTTTTGACAAAAGCTGAAGTAAAATAAGAATGATAACAAACAAAGTAAAATGAAAGATATGTAGGGTTTCTTTTTAATGGAAGGACCAACACTAAAAACTAGGAAATTTTGATATAATAGACTTTTACTACATAGAAATAAGGATAATTTTATTTAAGATAGCTGACTGACCTAATAGTCTCTCCTTTTTTTGATGATCCCATTAAAGTTATGTTAAAGTATAAAATAGAAATAGATCCAATTGGGAAAACCAAAGATGCTTATTTAGAAAAATTAAACTATTTTCCTGAACTCAACAAATAAAGAAAAAAATTGATCAAATAATGTAGAAGAAGATACAAACCAAAACAAGATTTTTACCTCCAACTCTGTTGACATTTTGACAGAACTGTCCTGTGAAATGTAGGCTGTTTAACTGCATTTCTGACCTCTAGATATTACATACTAGTGGCACTCCTCCTCTGTGTATAACAGTTAAAAAAAAGTCTCCAGGAACAACCACATTTCATTTTGGATGCAAAATATCCCCCAGTAGAGAACTATAAGACCTTACAATGAATCAAGGCTACTCAGTAAAGAAGGAAGTCAAACTATAAAGTTGAGACATTATGATATTGACACATGAAAACCAAGTGACTCAATGGAACAGATTAGAGAGCCCAGCAACATAATCCCAATTTATACATTGAAACTTGATTTGTTATAGAGATCTCCTAGCAGGTTAGCCAGAAAAGAAGTAACTATTCAGGGGTGCTAAGAGAACTGCTTATTCATTTAGGGGAAAAAATGAAAAGAAACCCCTAAGTCAAACACAAATGCAAATATCAGTTCCACAGAGAATTAAAGACTTATACATAAAGGAAAAACAATTTTTAATGACAATGACATTAGAATCAGAAAGGATTTCTTATATAGTATAAGGCATCAATAGCAAAATAAAGGAATGATATATTAACTAACTATATTAAAATTCAGAACCTAAGTTCATTAAAATGTTATAAAGTAAAATGAAAATGTAAGCCACAAAATTTAAATAAGATATTTTAGTACACACCATGAATAGAAAATTCACTTCCTAAAAAATGTTTCTACTAATAAACTTTAAAAAGGCAAAAATATAATAAGTAGGCAAAAAAAATGAGTATAGAAATTTAGAAAGTACAAATATGTACATGGTTGATAACCATCAATGAACCTTAATAATCAGGAAAATGCAGATTAGATTCATAATGAGTTATAATTAAACAGACAGGAAAGAAGTCAATTTGTAGAAATTTTTCGTGAGAAAGTAGGGCTAACATGAACTTTCAACTCCTCTTGGTAGTAATGTCTGCAAACCCAGTGAAAAGCCATTGGTTAAAATCTGCTAAAGTTGAGTGTCATCACCCCCTCAGACTCAAGGGACAAGAGCTAGAGAGGCTCATGTACATGTACTAGGAGGCCATATACTAACTGTAAAGATGCTTATTAGCTGCATTATTCATAAATATAAAAAGTAAAAATCATTCAAATGTCTGTCAACCATAAATGAATGAATATATAGTGGTTTATTGTGTGACGGGCATTCTACACAGAAGTGAAAATAAAGGTATAGCCACATGTATCAAGTGGAAATATATTGAAAATACAATGCTGAGGAATGTAAGCATAGAAGGTTATGTTATGATTCCATTTACATAAAGTATCAAAAGATACAAAATTTCACCATAAACTATTTGGGGATACAGACATAAGTAATAAAACAATAGAATGATGAAATCCAAATACAAAGTAGCTTTTTTTTTTCCTCTGAAGAAGAAAGCAGGGAGAACATATAGAGGTTTTTGAAGTACTAGTAAAGTTCTATTTCTGAAATTGGATGGTGGATTCTTGGATATTTTCTTTATCATTGTTCCATAAGACTTTTCATATTTGAGGAACATAATTAAATTTGATGTTGATACAAAAATTAAAGACAAACATACTTGTATGTGACCCTTCATATCCTTTTACAGGCATTAAAAAACAACAACCCTAAATGATAAATAAGAACATCTGTTTCAAAAATGTTCTTTAGGTGCTAATCAGTTGCTTAATCTATATATTTAATTATACATGAAACTATTCTATGTATTTTATATGTTATTTAATTCTCACACCCATATTCTTATTTTATGGAAGTTGAGGCACAGAGAAACTCAATTCCTGTAACTACCACATTCAATGTTAAGGCCAAAAAACATATTCATAAACTTTAAAAAAAATTCTGTTGGGCTTACCATTCTCTCAATTTGATGACTTCTTTCTGTAAATTCTCTTGAGGGTCTCACTCCATAATTTTCTTTGTACTTTATATTTGTGACTTTAAAAGAGGCAAGATAATAGAATGACTTATCATCTGAAAGGTAAACATAAAAGATCCATGCTTAAATAAGTCATTTCCTGTCTCATTACAGGAAATAGGCTTACTGTGAAGCAATTTATTTCTTCTTTCATTTGTGAAGTAAAATTATTCTTTAATTAATTAAAGCTAGGCTTTTTTACAAGTTTATAAATGAAATATTGAACTGGGGGAAAGTTTTAAAAGATTCACGTAAATTATTTGAATTAATAAGCATTATCACATTATTGAAAAGGCATGTGAAACAAGTAGCTTAAGTATTTCATTCTTTTGCAACTAAGCTTATTACCATTATATAATGAAAATGTACAAAGAATAATGTTGAAGTTTTCAGGTAGACTCAAATACACTGATTAATGAAGAATTTCAAATATTCCAGAAATTTCTCTAAGCCATCTAATAAAAACAGCTGTCTCTGAACATTATCTTACCTTTGACATTATTGACATTATTTGAATTAAATTAAGATTTTTTTTCAAAGTAAGCCCTAGTTTCAAAAACTACTCTATATTCAGACTAAAACCGCTGTAATTGAGGTTTCCTTCCTAGAAACTATGATAAGGAAAACAAGACACTGTAAAATATGGCCCTGGACAAATCACAGTAAAAAGTAAATGTATGCTTCCTTAAAACAGAGGATACTTTGTTCTTAGCCTCAAAAAACTGGGTGAACAGAAAGCAGCTTCAGGGAGGGAGTTGCCAAAATAAAACACAAGGAGTTGAACCTGGACACTTTTTAACGAAGTTGGGGGTACCTGACCAAAGAATTCAATAACTGATACAAAAGTGAAGTAGTTTCTCCCAAATAGCAGTGGCTCTGGGACCTGGCCTCCTGCTGTGCGTGCTATGCTATGCTTGCAAACAAATCCTGATAACCTGCTCAGGGGGAGAGATTTTCTTTTTAGAGGTCCAGTGTCCAAGGAACTTTGTGTGAAAGAGTTAATCACAGGCTCCAAAGTGGTCACTCTAAGGCTTAAAGTCAAATTATTTTCTTAACAGGTAGGCAGTACATGTGTCAAATAACCTGTCTCCCATCTAATTCCTTCCACCCAGTTATAGACCTGAGACCATGGACACTTGCTGTATCATCACAATCACATTTAATATCCATACTAATTTATGATTCATATTCTGTGATGGAAACAGTCCTTATATTTAACAATACCCACACACAAAATAATCCACTGTCACAACTTCTCACAAGACTGAGGGCTTCAATAAAATATTGGCATGTGCTGGTAGAGACTTGGGCTCTCAGATGTGCACACAATTACTGAGTTAGGGATGCTGTCCAGGGCTATCAGGGCTGTTGTCATGTCTTGAGGGAACCTCTGTTTCTGCAAATTCCCTCCAGTTGGAAACCACCAGGAATACACTTATAGTTGAACAAGTTAGGTTTATGTAAGCTCATAGCAGCTAAAACTAATACACATTATGGGAAACAATATTTTTTCAGATAGTGATTATAAAAAAAGACTAATTGCAGGATATAGACTTTAATAAAGCAAATGAGGTAAAATGAGGCAAGAAATGGGTAACATCTATAAGGGTAAAGTCTATATGGTTTTCTACATGCTATACTCATTCTTAAAACTTTTCTTTATGTTTGGATCATTTCTGAGGAAAAACTCCAAAAAGTAGTTAAATTTCAAAAAATACATATCTCAGATATAAAAATAAATTACTTTTTTGAAACTGGGTAAGAAATACATGGAGGTTTATCATCATGTTTTGTCTACTTTTGCTTTCATTTTAAATATGTATTAATAAAAGTTATGTAAAAATTTAGAATGAATAAATAACTCCTGGGTGATCCTAACTGTGGTGGCCTCAACCAACAACTCTTTGTTGATATGAAAATATAAAGCAGAGAATTATTTAAATTTTCAAGTTTATTGGAGCAAGCACTGATTAGAATCTGGTAGCACCAAATCAAAAGTGGATAGGTACTCTTTTCCAATAGGAGACAGTCAAGATTTTTATAGAAAAACAGAGAAACAAAAGAAAGAAAAATATTTGATTAAGTGGTTACCTTATGTGGGAAAGCCTTGTCTGTTGTTTGTCATTGGTTCTTTTTAAGTCTCATTTTCTGTATACAAGTGAACTGTGCCTAGTTTAGATTTTGACTTGTATATGTAAGCCAATAAGGCATTAGAGCCACTTCAGTACAGTGAAATCCCTGTAATTTTAACAATTAATGACTCCTAAATTTTAGAACTGCATCTCCATCAGAAGTTTAAATTCTCTATGCAATGGGATAAAGACAGCTTGTTCAATAAATGGTGCTGGGTAAACTGAACTGCTACATGCAAAAGAATGAAACTAGAATACTGCCTTTCACCATGCACAAAAACCAACTCAAAATGGATTAAGGAATTAGACATGAGATGAAACCATAAAATATATAGAAGAAAAAGTAGGCAAAACTCTACATTACATACACATCAGTAACATCTATAAAGACACACCATGCAAAGAAAGATAATGAAGGAAAAGATAAACGGCTTAGACTACATCAAACTTAAAAGATTTTGTACAGCAAAAGACACACTAACCAAAAAGAAAGCGACACCCCACTGACTGGGAGAAAATCTTTACAAAAACACTACTGACAAGTGACTTATCACAAAGATCTACAAAGAGCTGACCAGACTAAACAAAACAGAGTAAACAATCCACTCAAAAAATGGGCAGAAGAGCAAAAAAGACATTTCCCCAAAGAGGAAATGCAAATGGCCAACAGGCATATGAAACAATGCTCAGCATCTCTTGTCATCAGAGAAATGCAATCAAAACCACTATAAGATACCACCTCACACCAGTGAGAATGGCACATATCAAAAAAAGTAGCAACAACAAATGTTGGCAAGGACATGGAGAAAAAAGAAACTCTACTACGCTGCTGGTGGGAATGAAACTGGTCCAACCACTATGGAAAGCAGTGTGAAGGTTCTGCAAACTACTGAAAATGCAACTCCCATATGATCCAGCAATCCCACTCCTAGGAACATACACAAAGAACACAAAAACCCTGATTCAAAAGAATAGCTGCAACCCTGTTTTTATTGCAGCACTATTTACAATAGGTAAGACCTGGAAAGAACCTAAATGCCCAAAAACAGATGACTGGATCGGGAAGATGTGGTACATATACACGATGGAATACTATTCAGCAATCAAAAAAATAAACTAGAGTCATTTGTAGAAACATGGGTGGAGCTAGAAGGGATTATGCTCAGTGAAATAAGTCAGAAGGCAAACGAAAAATACCAGATGGTTTCACTCCTAGGAGGAATATAAGAGAACCGAATAAGGGACCAAGGCAAAGAAGAATAACAATGAAAAAAACAAAAACAAAACCACAACGCAACAAGAATAAAAAGACAAGGACAAATCCGAAACACGTGTGTGTGGGGTGGGGGGAGGAATGGGATGAGGGCAGAAAGAGCACAAGGGACTGAGGTGGTGGTACACTGGTGAAATGGTGGTGGGAAATGGAGACCACAATTGATGTCAAATATATATATAAAGAAAGAAAAAAATAAGTTAGAAGGAGAATGATAAAAAGTTTAAATTCTCTGTAAACTAAGGGTAACTATTTGTTGGATGTGTTAGTAGGTATCTTAAATATTAAATATACTTAAAATAAATATATTTTAATAAATATGAAAAATATTTCTAAAGGGACATATTCATTTACCTATCTCTGTATTCAAACCCTCCCTACTTCCTGTATTTTCTATTTTTAAAAATATCCCAGCTATCCACACAGTCCTCCAAAGCTAAACTTCATTCTTACTTCCAATATACAGTTTTTCAGTCTTAAAGGATAACAGTCCATTAATATCTCTAAGTCTTTATCCCACCTCGAAAAGGTACACTCTTAATTCAGGTCCTCATCAACCACCTCACTAATATCTACCCCAAAGTAAATGACACTGCTAAGAAGTCCCAATTTAGAGTCTCTATCTTAACTATAATTATTATAGTCTCCCACACTAAATCTTGAAGTAATCTGTGATCTGGTCTTCATTAATAAACAGGTTGACAATATAATAATCTAAATATTAAAGATCCACTATCCATTCACAAACTCAATTTCTGCTAGTGCTCTAGCTAATTCTTTCATAAGTGTCTGGAAAACAAAACAGCTTTCTACTAGTCCACCACCATAGTCCATTGTGCTTCATTCTCTCTCCTCTTAAAATCTACTATTTCTTCTTTTTCATTTTAGACATATTTCTTTTGGATATGTTTATCCATGTAATATGTCTATCCAGCAAGTTTCATTCACTGGAAAGATATAACACAGATTCTATTACTAGAGCAAGCTATAATTTGACTTCAATATGAGATTAGTAATTAAAATGTTAATATAATGCAAATGAATTTTTTATACAACAGAATTTCAAGGTATTTACATGAATCATTAGGTAATAGAATGTGACCTGGATACTTACCCTCCACAACAAAATGAGTAACGATACCAATTGCAATTCCAATGATTGCTACAATTGCCAATGTGAAAAGAGCTAGCCTTATAGGATCCCAAAATTGCTGTCTTCTTTGATAGTGAACTTGTGGGTAATCAGCATCTGCAAATTCAAGTGGTCTGTGATAACAGAAATAAAAAGACAATAGAAAATTCATTATAGTTCTACATTAGGTTAACCTGCTGTTTCTATAAGTAAGTAGTTTATACTGCTAAATAATAAGCAAATACTTAGATATTGAATAAACATAACATTTCAATTTATATGCCTTCCCTAAAATCACAATCACAGCATAAAATTTGGTTTTATCTATTTATAAATTTATAAATTTTGGTTCCATAGATGCTGATATTCAAGTAAGAATAGCTTCCTAGTGCATTTTACCTGACATATTGGCAATTTAAAATACAGGTGGTAAAATGCAGAAACTCACTAGCTAAACGGTAATTTATGAATAAAATGTTCACATTTTAATAAGGGAATTTTTAACAATAAAATTATATAACAATCTCATAGATTTTACTTGATTAAAAACAAAAGATTTTAATGATTACTATTTTAATGACCTTAAAATTGTTCTTAATTTATTTTAAAAGAACAATATTACATTTGAAGATCTGATCATGGATCTTTGCATTTGATTAGTATCACCCAATAAAATCACAAATTATGAATTACATTTGATCCAATTCTAGTCCCCATGAAGACCTGTCATCTTCTCTGCACCCAAAATATCTTGTCATTTGAATTGTCTTTCTCCAAGTTAAACACTGACATTTTTATCTCTTCATTTTCCAAGTGTAAAAAAAAATTCAGTATTTTCATAACTTACAAATAGGATATTTTTAAAGTTTTCTCTAACAAATATTATAAACTTCTTAATAAAATAAGTAATAAAAGCCTATTTCAATAGTATCTGTCACATTTTAATAATGTTTCAGAAACTGTTCTACATCGCTAGGGATATAGAAGTTTTAAGATATGCTATTTGTCTGTAGGACATTCACACTTTAAAAGGGGATACAGACAAAGGAAAATGTAATATAGTGTAAACTGTGCCAAAATAAAGCTTCATACAAAAAGCGAAAGCAGCTAACATACTGGAGGACTGTTAGTGTCAGCAGATTTCATCGAAAAGGTGACATGATTAAACTTTGAGTAATAAAAATCTTCAGATGTAAAAAAAGTATAAAAGAAACAGAAAAGAGCATGTGCTCCCATTTCCAAAAGGCTAGGACTTTAACACAGCATTCAATACTACTAGTACTGGGAACAAAATATATTCATAAATATGACTTGCTTTCAAGGAATTTATGGTCCCCTAGGTATATTTAAGATTACAAGTCTTTCACAGCACTGTTGTAAGAAGATGTAATAAATCTTTAGTGGGCTATCCCAGTTCATGAGGAGTCTCATGATCCAAACTAGTTAACACTGGCTATGCAGGAGATGGAGAACCAATGCAAGGTTTTATGAGACTGAGACTTCAGAAAAATCACAGAGTTATGAATGAGAATGGGATTAGAATAAGTATTCATATAGTAACAACATTTTAGAAGTCATTTTGAAGGTCCGAGAGAGATATTGAGGGCCTAAACTACATCTGGGGCAGTAAAATACAGAGGAGATTAATTTAGATCCAATTCTTGAGGTTTTTTTGATTGATTGCTTAGCTGTGGGGCAAAGAAAGGAATTTTGATACCAGATTAAAGGAAGAGAATATATTTTCAATGCAGATGTTAATGTTTTTAATGAGCAAACCAAAAAGACCAAAACAATTTAGCCACATGTAATAAAATACTTAATTTTCATTACTTAATCATCATTACTTAATGCTGTACAAAAAAATAATCCAAAATAGATTACAAACTTGAATGGCAGACCAGAAATCATAAAATGCATGAACAAAGACATAAGCAAAACATTGCACAACATTAAAATCAGTGATGTTTTGGGGCCTTGACTCCAGAGCAAGGGAAACAAAAGCAAAAACAAACAAATGGGAGTACATAAAACTAAAACTTTTCTACAGAGTGAAAGAAAATGTATCAAAAGATACTCTAATAAAATGGGAAGAAAATATTTGTACATCATGTATCTGACACAGGGCTAATATCCAAGATCTATAAAGAACTCATATAACTCAACATAAAGAAAACAATCAAAAAATGGACATATGAACTAAATAGATGCTTCTCCAAACAAGACATACAGATGGCCAACAGGCACCAAAATAATAGTTACCATCATGGAAATTCAATTGAAACTATAATGAGAGATTATCTCACACCCATGAGAACAACCTATAGCAAAAAGTCCAGAAACAACAATTGTTAGTGACATGTGTTGAAAAAGAATCCTCATACATGTTGGTGGGGATGTAGACTGATCCAGTCCCTACGGAAAGCTATGGAGTTTTCTTAAAATATTAAAAATAGATCTACTGTATGATCTTTATTTTAACTTGTAGGAATTTACCCGAAGTATAAAAAACAACTAATTTGAAGGGATATACACACCTCCATGTTCATTGCAGCCCTATTTACTATAATCAAGTTATGGAAACAACTGAAGTTACCAAGGAGAGAGAATTGTATTAAGAAAATGTGGTGTAGCAGCCTCCCTGGTGGCACAGTGGGTTGCTCACCGTACTGGATGCATCTGTGGCACAGCAACATGAGTTCAATCCCAGCTCAGGGAGGGACCCCACATAGCTCAGCAGACCTCTACTGCTTCTCCCACTGTTCCCCTCAGCAGTGTATTTCAGTGGATCTGTCTGTTTTGCTCCCCACTCTATCTCTGGTGAATCCTCTCACCTCTGCCTATACCCCAGCTCTTATATGCATACATAAATACATCTTTAAAAAAAGAGGAAGAAAGAAAATGTGGTGTATATAGATAGTCTTTGACAAAAGAACCTACTTTCACTAGGAGAATGATTGTAGATACACATGTATTTGTAAATATGGGGGTAGAGATTTGAAAACTCCTTTCTTGTTTTTACCTAGAATGCCATATAGAATCTCAGAATTCATAGATAAATGTAACTTATAATTAATCTACTTCAATCACCAATGCTAAAATCCAATTTATCAAGTTGTCTTACATTTTCCTAAAATACTACCTTTTTAACTTTCAGAGGAATCTTTCACCTCCAAATAAACTGGTGATAGTTTTTAGGAATGCATTCCAAGTTTATGCCTATTACAATGCTTATATTTCCTTAGGATTATATAAAATTGATCTAGCTCCTCTATCACATGTAATTCAATTAATAGGTTCTTAAGGAGCGTCTAATGTGTGCCCAATACAGTTACAGGCATTGGGTATTCACTTATGAATTATCTTCAACCCCTGTTGCCTTGTAAGATAAAATCAGGTGAACATTTATAGCTCCTTCCTCCAGTTGACCAAAGTAACAGGCCGAATCCCCTATGACCTAAGGAGGACAGTTAGGGACATGTTAAGAAAATATTCCCTATATATCTTTTAAGAATTGAGAAATTGCTAATAGGAATTACATAACATGAATATAAACATGAAAGTACAGCCCCTAAAACCTTGTAAATATTCTCCCTTCATTCAGAATTTAAGGTTCTGACATTGTTCTAAAAAAATCAATCAACAGACTGATGCCTCTCATAATCAGAAAGTGAGAACCAGGAGTTTATGTTGATTAAAGAAGTATATTAGTTTGACTCAATCACAAAAGAATGGATAACTTAGCCAAGAAATAAATACAAGAGAAGTTATTTTGTGAAAATTATATAAACATCTATTTTCAAAAGAAATAGTGTTGCATTAAAACATCATATAAGTTTCAAATGTGCATCATTGTGAGTCAACATGTACATATAACTCATGAAGTTCATGCTAAAAGGTCAATTCTATCCTTTAATGAAGTATGAAAATATTACCGAATTTTTATTTAGCTCTCAAATTGCTTCTTCATTGATGCATAATTCTGTGCTTGTTCTTAATGTTACTAAAATTTTACAAGGAAACCTGTACTATTAATTTGAAGTGAGTGAAAGGAATCCATCAGATAACTGATGCCATTAAGAGAAGAATTTAAATATCTGACTATCCTTGGTAGTAAGCAAAGGTAAATAATCAAGTTAAACGTAAATGAGGTATACTACTTCATGTGTGACATAAACATTAATGCACTAAGGAGATGTTTTCATGGAGCCCTGAGGGAAAATTCTGTGCCTCACCCATTTTAACATATTTATATTCAAGCTGAAGCATAGATACACATTAGATATTTACTTTGGGCACCGTTTTCTCTCCTTCTTGCCAAAAGCCTTTTTTGGCACTGTCCATGATAAGTAACACCTAGTTAGCAACAGAGTTTAATTAAGGTTAACAACCTTCCTTAAAACACACTCATAGTGATACACGTGTTAATGGAAAGAAGCAGCAACGGAAAACAAATTCATATTCATTTTAAGTGCAATTTTGAATGCACAAAGAAACCTCTGAACCTCAGCAATATTTGCAGACCCAGACCCTACCTCCCCAGTATTTAACTATGGATATAGGAAACAGAGGGATTATGTCTCCAACAATGGACTGTCTTCATTATGATCTGTTCTGTGGACAGTAAAATGCATATTTGTTTTGAGTGATTTGAGTTGAGATACAGTGTTTAGCAGCTCCCTCTGAACCCCAACTGTTCCCTCTTAAATCCCACTTTATGCTTACTGTCTGTGATTTTAGGTGACAATTTCTTTGCATTTCAGTTTTTTATCAGTGAAATGGATATATAGTGTCTTCATAAATTTCTTCATATAACTTTATAAGTTTCTTGTGAAACAAAATGAGCAATATATATAAAGTACCAGGAGTGCTATAAGCATTTTTATTGATATTAAAATGCCAAAAACTTGCTTCTCTTTATAAAATCCACTGTTTTCCCAAGTATACTGAATACAAATGCATTTTCTGCCTTTAGTATGACCATTTTATTTTGGTTTCTCACTATAGTGAAATGTTTTTCTGTATTCTTATCTGACTTTCTTGCCTGGGGAAATAAAATATCTATAGTAGGAGTCCTAGGATGGAAACATACTCTATTTCAATGGTTTGTTTTAATACATTGTATTAAATCCCCTCAAAATATGACTATCATGTATTTTGATCCCATTATTGTTTTATGCATTATTTAAGCTGAAGTTCAACAAATAGAGGTAGTTTTTAATGTAAATTCTGTAATATATTGTGATATGTTAACTAAACCTCAGTGCTATAATCCCAAAATCCAGCTGTTTCCCTTCTCTTTTCCTTGTTGGCCTAGTTCATCTTTTATGGTTAAATCTTATATCTACTCTCACAACTTTCACTCATCTCAGTTCAGTATTTCTTAAATTATTCCATCTCTTGCATTGAATCTCCTAATAATCACATTCTCTTTATGAAAATTATAATATGATGACAGCTCAGACATTCTTGCCTACTATATTAAGAACCAATAAATTACCCAGTACCTACAGATGATAGATAACTTCTTGTTAACCCTCACTTTTACATCTGAAAAGTGGTATAATAGTATTCAAAGTAAATTATAATTTAGAGATATGTGTTGTAAATCATCAAGATGCACTTAGAAATCTTAAAACATTATAACTAAAGACTGGTAGTAGAAATAAAATGGAAAATTAATTGGCTAATCCAAAAGAAAACAGGAAAAAATGAAAGAGAAACAAAACACTAAACAGAAGGGGATTAACAAAAATGTTTAGATTTATATCCAACCATATCAAATATTACATTTAAGTTAATGTAAGATTTCAAAATTCCAATTAAAAGGGAGAAATTATCCAAATGGACCTAAGTATAAGCTGTCTACAAGAAACCCAGTATATATATAAAAACATAGATTAAAAGAGAATAGAAAAATTATGTATTACATAAAACCTAGTCAAAAGAAAACAATGACAACTTTATTACATTAGACAAAATTGACTATGAATCAAGGGACTGACCAAGAACTAAAAAAATGATGCATAACCCTAAAGGGGAGGTCACTTTATCAACATAACAATGATGTTATTATTGATATCTAAGCAACTAGTAATAGCTTCAAAGTATAGAAAGCAAATAATAATATAATGAAGAGAAGAAATAGACAAACCCACATTTATAGTTTGAAACATCAACACCCCTCAGTAATTGATAGAGGAAGTGGACAGAAAATCAGTAAAGAATTGGATATCTCTGCAACATTATCAACCATCGTGATCTAGTTCACTTTTATAGAGCACTCCACCCAACAACAGCATAACATACGCCTGCTTCCAATGAATGTAGTACATTCACCAAGAAAGAACACAATCTCTACACATAAAATAAATTAAAAATAAATCTTACAAAGCATATTTGCAGACTTGAAAAGAAATACAAATATATATAAATAAAAGAAAAATAAATAAAAATTGTCAAAAAAAAAAAGAATTAGCCTATAAGTTGATAACTGGTATTTGGAACATCTCCCAAATACTGGGAAGTTAAATAACAAGCTTCTAAATGAATTGTGGGTTAAAAAATAGTCAAGAAGGGTATTCTTAGAAATATTCTGAATTGAAAGAAAAAAAAACTATAAAATATTTGTGGGGTGTATCTAAGACAATTTTTAGAAAAATTTTATGGCTTTATTAGAAAATAATCAGCTTTTAGATTAAGACACTAGGAAAAAGAGAAGCAAAGAAAAAAGTAAAAGAATGAAAATAATAAACATAAGAACATGAGATAATAAAACTGAAAATAGAAAAAAGTAGAATCAATAAATAGAAATACATATATCAATATAAAAATGTTAAAAAGAGTAATTCAAGGAACTTAAATTAAATAAAACAGATTATAGAAAATAGGTATCTTTAAAATTCATTTCAGGAGGTTCTCTTTCTAGGCAAACATGATAGAGGAAAATATTGAAACTATAAATGACAACTAAAAAATGTTATATTTTTTAAATTTCTAGTGTTGATCACAGGAAGGACATGCAGACTATTTCATGTTAGATCACTTAGTGTTGCCACTGGAAATGTTCTTAGACTGAGTGGGCCCCTGTGGGTGAACTTAATGGCTAAATACACCTTCAACAAAAGTGAATCATATATAAGAAAAAAAGAAGATTTAATTATCTTCTGTAACAAATATTTTAGTAGGGTCATGTATATGCGATAAGTATCCTAGGAAAATCCTGTGTATATTTTGTTTACCATTTTTTCAAGATAAAATTCAGAATCCGTCTACCCAGATACCTACTTCAAAGACTATCATTAGGTGAAGGGTTCAGCAAAGACCATACTTTCTACAAACCAAAGTATAACAGATAATAAAAATACACTAAAATATTGCACAATTGCATCAGAACTTTTCAAAGCTTATTTGAAATATCCTTTTTAGAGACTCAAGGAAATTTCTCATCTTCTCAAATGGAAAATGGAAGCTTGTAATTATGAGTTTGTTTTAGAATTATCTTGAGTATCAAAGGGCAGGAAGTCACTCTCAAGGGAAAAAGAAACAGTGTTCAGATCACTTTTACAGACTAGACTCAATAGTGTTAATTCTTCATATTTTACTAGTTCCTTATCATTGTAGTGGGTAAAGATGCTTCTTAAAATTTGGAATAGGCATTTTCACCAATAAAAATAGTAAGATCTAACTGCTCCCCCCACCCCACAAAAAAATCCCAATTCCTAATACACATTATATCCAATCAATACTTAGTGTTATCTTGAATAAAAAGTTTGATGTCTTCTTTTTTTAAGATTTATTAATTTATGCATACAAGAGCTGGGGTACAGGCCAGAGTCACAGGAAGAGAGATGATTCACTAGAGACAGAGTGGGGAGCAGAACAGGCAGATCGACCTAAATAACACTGCTGAGGGGAGCAGCGGGCGAGGCAGCAGAGGTCTGCTGTGCCATGTGGGTGCCCTCCCTGGCCAGGGCTCAAAATGGTGCTGCTATGCAGCGGATGCTTCACAGTGTGGCCCTCAACCTGCTGCACGACCAGGGAGGCCCCTGATGGCTTTGTTTAAAAAAGACTTTCTGGATAGTGTTTGCTTTGCCTCACAGTTCTCAATGGTCACTACACTGAATTATAAAAAGAACTGCTAATGACTATCCCTACCTCTCTATTTCATCCTTAGGTGGTTAGTGTCTGTTAATCCTTATAGTTCCATTTCTCTGGCTAAAGGTTGTTCAACACTGAGCATTCAATCCAGTTCTGGCTGGTGATATGCAAGAAGTTAGTTGGGAGACTGCTGAGGAACACTGTTTCTTCTAAAAAAAAAAAATAAACTCTGATATATCTCCCTTTCCTTTTTCTGGACATTGTGTATCAGTGTGACCCTTGCAGCCATCTTGTAATTGAGAGGACTCAACCTGAAGACAAAGTTCACTTATTAACAAAAAAGGAGAGAGACAGAAAAAACATAGGTCTCATATAAAGTATTTGAGCTACTGTATCAAATACTACTAAGGCCAGTCCTGCCTTTAGATTTACTGTTCTATTAAGTGGTAACTTTTTTAAGCTAATTTCAAACTGGATTTTTATTAATTGCAGTTGAAAATATCCAAGTTAGTACACACATTTAGATGTTAATTCCATAGCCTCAAGAATCTTCCATTTTATGGAAGGGTTCTCCTGAAATTTCAAGACATGTTTGATTCAAGCTCAATTATAACTCAATTCATAACATTTTGGATGAGGGATTTTGAACTACAGACATACATTAACATTTCAAAAGAAAATGTAGTAACACTGACGAGGGAAACTTTTCTATATTTTATGCAATTGGAAGCACCCATGTGACATATGCTTGATAGGCTAAGTACAAACATCTTTAACAATTCTTTGAAATTGTGCCTTCATTTTTATCTTTATTAGATACATATAGTCATTCAAAAAGTAGTTATTGAAAAATTTTACAGGTTTTGGTGGAATGATTAACAAAACATATTGAGTGTATACCATAAGGAGGGATGCAAACATTAAAATGATTCAAAAATTAGTGAATCTTTACAACAATAAAAGATGCTAAGAGAAATGCAAGGAACACTGCTGTGCATGTAATACAGAAGGCTTATCTATTCTAGAGATTAGGTCGATCTATTCTAGGGATTACTAAGGATAGTTAAACTAAAACGAAGGATTGGTAATTAGGTGAGGTTTGAAGGGAATAGTACTGACAGTGGAAGAGGCACATGATAGGTATTTGAACAGGTTCACATACTGAAATAAGACCAGGGTGGATGAAAACCAGTGAGAAAGAGACCAGAAAAACAAAAAATACAACAAAGAGATATGCAAACTTAATTGCACAGAAATAATTGTATATGAGTGTGAAAATCATCTTTACAAATAGTACAATATTACAGCACATGAAGTTCATTAAAAATAATAATGTAAATGGAAAGAGTTTATCATACCACTTAGAATATTTTTAAAGTTGTAGAAATGTTAGAAAAAAAATCAGTATTGAGTTGCTATGGAAACAAAAGGTACAGTAGCATCCTCCCCCACTCCCCATAAACACACACACCTCTAATCAGTAGAGGGAAAAGTTCTAATATCCCTAGTGGATAACTAAAATGACTGATAGTCTCGAACACTACATCTGCTATTTCTTCCTATATAAAAAAATAACTATAATAAAGTTTATTTTATAAATTAGGCCCAATAAAATACTAACAATAGCAATAATATACCATAATTAAAGGTATATGATTGCAGTCTCTCCCAAAAATATCTTCTTATATATAACATTTTTGCACTTTGGTTGCTTATAGATAACTGAAGCCACAGAAAGGGAATCACAGATTTGGGAGGACCACTGTTACAGATTGTGGGAATAATACTGTGATGATTATACATAAACATACTGCCATATTATTAAACATTCTTCTGCCCTTTCCACATGTATTTTATAGTCTAGTATGCTTGTTACTCCTTCATTACAGGCTAATTTATTTTTTACTTATGTGGGTAAAGTTTCCATCTCCAAGATTGTAAACTTTTAAAGAATAGGTTTGTCCTCTACTTCTTTTATATTTATATTTATATTTATATTTATATTTATATTTATATTTATATTTATAAAAGCAAAAACAAACCTTAGAAATTTTTGTTGACTTAGGAAATTTCAACTATGAATATAAATCACAATGAATTCTGAATTCATCAATTTGACATACATTTAAGAACAACTATAACTATGTTCCAATATCAAATATGAAAAAATTCCCTGGTCTGAAATTTTATTTTGTCACCTGAACTGTAGAAAAACGATAATTCATGTAATCTAATAGTAAGAAGAATAAGACTCTCTGTTAGGTTTTTGAACTTCAATCAGGTAACAGGTAGAATATTTACTTTTTTCTCAAATGTGATCCAGGAATTCTTTCCAAACATGATATAAGAGAAATTTAAAATATTAAATTATAAGCAAGTATGTATTAGCCTCACCTCCCTTCCTATAAAGCATACCCATACAATGGATCCATACTAAATCCAAACCTCCTATGTCAACCATTGGACTGTTTTTTGGTTTTGTTTTTTTTTTAGTTTCATGAAGTAGTTCAATAAATTCTTTTTTTTTTTTAGTTTTATGAATAGTCCAATACTTTTTTAAACTTGTCTATTTCAACCAAAATAATGTTAACCAACATAATTGGTTACATAATTTAACACAATAATTATATATGATATATATTATATATATATAACACAATAAAATGCTGTTGAGAAATACATTCTACTACTTGTGACTGAGTTTAGGGGAATATCTTTGTGGAGAAAGCCAGAATTAAGAGTCCTAATGACTGAAGAGACTCCACCAACTGTCAAGCATGCACTCTCCTGACAAATATTTATGTGTTTTTTTGAATTTGAATATTTTGGTACACCTTCCTTAAAAATATCTTAACTATTTTGTCTACTATTCAAAGACCAAATAGTAATACTAGTGCTACTAGTTACAGTAAATTTGAACTTCTTATAAATATCAGATCTATTTTATATCCATCACAGATACCAGAAAATAACATTCTATTGCTATGCAGTTTCTGGCAAAATAAATGCATATAGATGTACTTTAAAACACATCTGCTTTCAATAAGTAGCCAATGTTCTCTTAGTTTCCTATATGATTAACTGGCATAAAGATTTGTACTTCAGTGATATTTTGTAATCCAGCTCAGAGGGAGGAGCTGTGATTGAGATACAAATGTCCTAGATAAGGAAGATCAACAATGTTCTCATTTACAACTAATATAATCAGCATATTAAATAAACAAGATTAACGTGTTCCAGAATCTTTCTGTCACATTTCTGAAGAGCCATGTATGAAAGCGGTAATGAGTAGGTTAGAGCACTAAATATAAAGAGGTTTAAGAGCTTTTCATTCTTGAAATTTTCCCCTCAAATGCTGACATTTGTCTTACTAAATTACTTTATCACTGACATTAAAATATTGTGCAAGAAAAATGCTATTTCATTAGATTTTTTAATTATTCAGTTTTTTCAAATAGTCATTTTTAAATTTTAACATCTAAGTATACATTAAGTATTTCATTGATAATTAAATGATATAATAAAAATCAGTTCCCAGGAGTTTAAAAAGGCATACTTTTAGCTATGGAATAACATAGAACAACTGAATTTTAACTCCTGAACTTTCAGAAACTTATATACTGATTTACTGATTTTCATATTCTGATAGGATCCTACTTTTATATAAAATAATTTATTTGTATATACAAGAACTGGGGTACAGGCCAGAGGTGTGGGGTGGTGAGAGGATTCACCAGAGACAGAGGGGAACACAACAGGCAGATGGACTGAAACACACTGCTGAAGGGGGCAGCAGGTGGGGGAGACAGGAGAGGTCTGCTGTGCCATGTGGGTCACCTCCCTGACTGGAGGCAGGGATCAAATTCATGCTACAGTGGCTGCGTTTTGCTTCATAGTGCATTGCTTAGCCCATTGCACCACCAGGGAGGCCCTAGGGCCCTACTTTTAACCCCATAAATAGATCAACAAAAATTTACTTCTGTATTTCAATGACAATCTATGAATCAACTTATTATAGTATTATATGTGGTTACAACTAAAACTCTGAAAAGGCATAAGAGCCAGGGAAAAACAGCACATATGCATAATAATGGCCATAGTTCATAAAGTGTAATTCCGGATTGGGAACCTAATTTCTATGTATTTTCTTCTACACATTTAGCCATGAAGTATTATAAATACAACATGAATAAAAGAATGTGATTGTGATTACATTTTAAATAATATTTTATTTGCTCTAGTAGATAGATACCTAGAATTAAAACAAATAATCCATTTTCTGACACTTACACAATTCCTAATATATGACCTACTGGATGAAAGTACATCCTATTTCAAATTTTTTAAGCCTCTCCCAGAAAGACATCATGAAATAGCACCCTTCATCCTCATTAGTTTAGAGTTATATACATTAAGTACATTCTGATTCCTGATCCTTTTAAAATTTTTTGAAGGAAAATGGTTTGACATTTAATCTTGCCTTTGGTTTAAAATATCAGAAATAATACCTCATTCAGCTTATTTGAGTTGTTAGTAAGGTAAGGATACAGTAACAATTTACTATCTTCCTTTATAATAACTGCAATTCTACCCCAATCATCCAAATATCCAACTAATGGAGACCCTTGCACAAATATAGTACAACAAATACTGTAATACAATAGATCTATGTAACACCACATTCAAACTCTGTAAGTATGATAAAGTGTTTTTCTTGTTCATAAGTTGTATCTTTCATGTTACCTCAGTTTATTATAAGTAACATTTAAGCTTCTTTTAAAACTATTGTCTGCAAGAGAAACCAGTTAAATAAATTGAAATAAGGACATTGGAAATGTCCTTTGGAATGTCCACTGGAAATGGTTTTCCAATGTTAAAGAAATAGTAAATACTAAGTTTTGTTGCTTTTGTTGTCAACAGGTTAAACACAGAAGCATTCCTAAACAAGAAAGAGATGCCCCAAAAAAGATGAATGATGAAAGGCAAGTATTCTTCTAAGCCTGTGCTTTCTCTAAAAAGGACATATTTCTTGAGTTAATGTTTTTGAAAAATACAGAAAGGTGTTGGTACTTTCTTCAACCATTTTTTCTAATAATATCCCAAGTATGCAATCAAAATATTCCATGAGTGAACAAGTTCTTAAAAGTGACATGATAAACAATGAAATGTAGAATGATTTTTCCTTTACCTTCCTATTAAATGCCAGTTCCACTATAGCACTGAAATTTGAGACTGGAAATGAAGCATAACCCTCTAAAGCAGAGATGGTTATGAAAGAGTGAATGATAAGGAGGGGAAGTCAGATAGTTATAATGATGCAGGAAATGTCTCACTGTCGTAGTAGAGAGAGAGCTAAAATAACATTGACATCATTTCAGTGTGCTATTTACACTAGTATGTCAAACCTAATCTTAAATAAGTCTCTACCACTTGCTCAGATATGTGGACATGACCAAAATTAGGAATCTAGTGTGAAATATTAGGATAACATAAACGACTTGAATTTTAATCTAGTTAAAATACTTTTATCAATAGAAAACTGTAGAGTTTGTGTAGCTTCTCATTATTAACACTGCTATATTGCTATAAAGGCCACTTCATTTTATTTTAGTTTTATTTATATATATTTGACATCAATTGTGGTCTCCATTTCCCACCACCATTTCACCAGTGTACCACCACCTCAGTCCCTTGTGCTCTTTCTGCCCTCATCCCATTCCTCCCCCCACCCCACACACACGTGTTTCGGATTTGTCCTTGTCTTTTTATTCTTGTTGCGTTGTGGTTTTGTTTTTGTTTTTTTCATTGTTATTCTTCTTTGCCTTGGTCCCTTATTCGGTTCTCTTATATTCCTCCTAGGAGTGAAACCATCTGGTATTTTTCGTTTGCCTTCTGACTTATTTCACTGAGCATAATCCCTTCTAGCTCCACCCATGTTTCTACAAATGACTCTAGTTTATTTTTTTGATTGCTGAATAGTATTCCATCGTGTATATGTACCACATCTTCCCGATCCAGTCATCTGTTTTTGGGCATTTAGGTTCTTTCCAGGTCTTACCTATTGTAAATAGTGCTGCAATAAAAACAGGGTTGCAGCTATTCTTTTGAATCAGGGTTTTTGTGTTCTTTGTGTATGTTCCTAGGAGTGGGATTGCTGGATCATATGGGAGTTGCATTTTCAGTAGTTTGCAGAACCTTCACACTGCTTTCCATAGTGGTTGGACCAGTTTCATTCCCACCAGCAGCGTAGTAGAGTTTCTTTTTTCTCCATGTCCTTGCCAACATTTGTTGTTGCTACTTTTTTTGATATGTGCCATTCTCACTGGTGTGAGGTGGTATCTTATAGTGGTTTTGATTGCATTTCTCTGATGACAAGAGATGCTGAGCATTTTTTCATGTTGAAGTCCACTTCATTTTAAGTCCTTTTGACTGTCTAGGTTTGTTGGTGCTTGTTAAGAGACTTAGCAGTGCAGAGAATACAAAATTTTGACAATGAGTATAGGAGGGACAGAAATAAGAGTTAAGACTGTTGTTTGAACCCTTGTAGATCAAGTGATTAACTGGAATTTTTCTCCTTTCATGCTTACAGTAGTGTCTAGATGTACCTTATACCTCATTATATGCATTATTTTTATTTTCAGAAGTTAATTTTTGTCAACTTACTATATCTTATCCCATTGTCAGGATATGTGTTGTAGATTTTTTACAATTTAGTATCTAAGGGAATGTTTTTTAGATAATAGAATTTTTTCTAATGTTACCTTGACAGTTAATATAATTATGTAATTTTAAAGCTGTATTTGTCATGCCACATTTACCTTCTGGGATAAATAAGGTAAGATTTAGAAAAGACTTGATAAATTTCAGTCATATAAAATTTCTGGTATTGTATTATTTTTAATCTCTAAAAAGGGAACTCTCATGGTTCCCACATATAGATATATACTACTATATATTTTCTGTAGCCTATTTCAAATTCATTTTTATTATATATAGAATATCTAAGATGTGGACTGGTCTCTTCACCAAATGATAATGTTATATCATTGCTATATATCATTGAATGAAGTCCATTGAAAGGAGCCAATTTTCAAATAGATAGTAGTGAATAGCAATTAATTATAAAATCAAAACTGTTGCAAAATAATTTAGCGACAAGTCAATACATCTTAAATATTGACAACTGGAAATCAATTAAAATTCAAACTTATGTCACATACACTATTGGAAGAAAATATACAGACTACAAAACAGCAATTACGAACGTCTCTGATTTGTCTTTGAATTGAATTTTGAACTTGGGTTTTAATATGATTGTTCCTGAGGTCCCAAGGATTCAAATGCTTTTAGTTCTGCGACTATATCTGTAAGACAGTAGAACCAGCACATTGCTCTGGTACATCTTTAAGGTTGTAAGTTGCAAATTTTATCATTTCTTCACCTTGTTTAAATTTTTACCCAGCACATAATAAAATTCAAAGATTTTAATCTGGCACTACACATCCTTCATAGTTTGACCGAGCACTTAAGTTTCATCTGATAATTTCCAACATCTGTCTGTAATTATGTCTCAAGTCTCATGACTTTTGCAGGGCTATGTTCTCCAAGCCCAATGTCCCTCCAACAACTCCAATTAATTCCTATTAGATTTTAAAGACTCAATCATTATAGGTTCAGAGAGGTCTTTATGAGATTGAGTGGGCACTTCCATAGCACACTGATTATACTTCTTTTCAACATTTATCAAATTGTGCCATCAGGGCGAAGCCTCTGCCACTAAGGTCTCTATACTGGTAACCATGTCTGTTGTCTCAGCCTCACTTGTGGAGGGCATCAGATATAAGGATTAGTGGGGAAAAAAATACTCTCTGGCATTTTTAAATGGATCTCCACACCCCCAATGCCTCCAGAAGTTTAGTGTTCCATATTAACTAGCTATTATCACTTTTGATAGAAATTTAGAATTTAAATATTCTAGTCACCTAATGCAGTGTTTTTGAAAATATTTTGATCCAACTCACAGTAAAAAATGTTTTATATCACAGCATGTTATACACACATGATCATATATCTATAGTAATAGTTCCATGTATAATAACTACACTTATTATTTACAATACTCTAAAAATATTACAAAATTAATGTCAGATATATTTCATTACCAATTAACACAAAAAGGAAAGAAATCAAAATAATACCAAAATGAACCAAATAAGAAATCAAAATAGTTTTGTGCTCATCCACAAAGATCTCAATTCACATTAACAGTAAGAACCCGTCCCCAATTTTATTTTTTTTTTAAGATTTGTTTTATTTATTCGTACAAGAACTGAGGTATAGGTCAGAGGTGCTGGGGCAGGGGGGAATAGTTTGAGAGGATTCACCAGAGGCAGAGTGAGAAAGCAGAACAGACAGATCTACTGAAGTACACTGCTGAAGGGAGTGGCGGGCAGTATAGGAGAGGTATATTACACCAGGTGGGTCATCTCCCTGGTTGGGTTCGAACTCATGCCACAGTGGCTGGCAATTGCTTGATAGTGCCGAGACTTTAACCCCTGTGCCACCAGGGAGACGGCACCCCGAATAATTGTAATGTATACCTTCCCCACATTTTACAGATAAAAGAAGTGAGTTCTTAAAAATAAGTGACTTGTCCAGAAAAAATAAGTGCAAATATATCTAGAACACTGCTCAATCTCATGTTTGTACTCTTTCCACTACTGCTGAGAAGTTATATAATATCTAACTCATTCAGCTTTGAGATTAGAGCTCTTGAAGAAAATACCTTAACCAACGAAGTCAACCCATTGCCTAACCTTCATATCTTTTCTCTATGCTATTATCAATACTTTTGACTGAATATCTGTATTAAAAATAATAAAGATCTGGAATCCAATAACAAAAGATATCTAAAATTCTCAGAACTATAAATTCTGGATCCAAGCTGAGAAGATTTCAGCACAGATACTTTCATATCTGCATGATATTCTGAAAAGTGATTGAGTGAAAATGATTCTATAAGTTGGGAAGAAAACCGGGCTGATAGTAAAGCCATACTCTGGAATTCTAAATGAAGTGAGAATGCGAGAACTTAAAGTTCTTCGCTGATTTTTAAAAGCTGATATTATCAACATACTTATATAAAAGTTTGCTAAAAAAGATTTTTCTATTGAACATTCTGTCTTTGCCCTTATCTTGGTAAATAAGAAAAATGCTTTCTCATAATTATTAAGAAGTATAGATAGAGCTTTATCTTGATATCATGAAAACTCCAGGGGGTGAACTTTGTGCATGAAATGGACAATTTTCTCAGGTGCCTACTGTCATGTTAGAATAAGTTAAGTAGGACAAGAGTGCTCATCATTTAAGAGTGCTAGAAACTAAAGATTTAAATTATTATTCTTAATTAAAAAGAAGATCAAATAACTGTACAATTATAGTTATCACAAAATCATGTTTAAGTTTGAAACGTCAGTCAGTTTAGAACATGTAGGGAAACTAGTGTCAGTTGAGAGACCAAGAATATTTTTGAGAAACAAAATTAGAATAAGCAGGTATATGAATGAAATAACTCAGCAAATATCCAGTTGTTCATTTCTGAGTGTATAAAATAGCCTGAAACTTAAATGTGAGTATATAGATATATATATATCAAATTTCTTTACCATACAGTTATTAAGTGATCAACTACATTTGGAGTTCAACTACTTTTTGGAGTTCTATGAGACAGACAACTATCTCATAGAGTCTACATTTTATAATTCAGTTATTTAGAGAGGAACATTTAAATTTTCATCTTTTACTCATATATATATATGAATTGCCACCATACTTTCTATTTCAAACAAATAAAATTTCTAAGTTTCTCACATTTACATTTTAACTTTTCTTGAAAACACTTCAATGAGCAACATAAAACAAAAATTATACCAAGCTTTTGACCTTACTAGAAAATATAAATCCTTTATTCTTTGAAATTAGGTTTTCCTTAATATTTAAATATAATACAGTTAATCTATTACTGCATATCTCCTATTTCTACTATTTAAAAAGGATCACTTTGGATCTTGTTTTTTTTTAAAAAAAAAACTTTTCATTTAAAAACAAAATGTTAACACAGTATTTCATGACACACATAAACAATTTAATTTTAAAGCATTCTCTATACTCTACAGTATGCCTGTCCCAGGAGCTGTCAATCTCTGTTCCCATTGTTAACCCTAAGTAACAAAAACTGAGTACTTACGCATACATCATGGACTCAGGACTGGGGGAACTTCTGTTCACTCACCATCTGATCTGTATCAGCCAGGTCAGGACAAGGAGGCTGAAAAATAATGCGAGTCATTGGCAACAGTAAAGGAAACGAGTCTGACAGGTTTAGTGACTGAAGTCTGTAGTCCTGATATAACCTGATAACATGATCAATCTGAGCCAGCTGCTTCCACATAGTGAAGTAATTGTCAATACGTTCAAAGAGAAGTTCCAAGCAGTGGAGGGCACATAAGGTGCAGCTGGTGATTCAGAAGGCAACATTTCCGGTTAGGAGGTGAGGTGTAATCAACATGGAGGTGTGGCCACATTTATTTAAAAAAAAAAAAAAACACCAAAACTCTAGAGTGCATTGATGGCACGTCTCATTTCATCATTAGAATATTTTTGCCTCTCCTAGTAAGGGAACTAACCATGAATTTCGGTGGTATAAAAAATTGAACTACAGACCAAGATGTTTGTATCTACCATGATGTGGGCAAAGCTACTTAAGTTGTCGGTAGCACTTATTTTTTTCACGGGTAATGTCAGGACTGCATTTGTTTTTTTCTAATACTTTCAATTTCATCTCTAAAAATAACAGATTATATTGACAGTATTCACCCCACACAAACAACAAAAAAAAAGGAATAGTGTTGTCTCTAAAAATAACAGATTACATAGAAAATATTCACCCCACACAACACACAAGCAAAAAAGAAAAAAAAAAAAAAGAATCGTTTTGTCTCAGTGTGAAAATTCCTCAGCATTTATAGTCACTTTAGATAGCTGCATTCATCTATGGAGATTTTAGTTTGAATACATAAATTCTAATGAAGATCAGTAAAGCTGCAGAATGGACATTGCAATTTTAAAAATTGCTTTTTAAAGCTAAAAGCCAGTAGTAAAGAAAAAATTTAAACATGCATCTGTATTGCTGATACAGAATATTTTTATCTAAAATACTATAAATACAGCAATTATTTTTTTTCTTTCCTTCTTTATACATATCTGACCAAAAAAATACTATAAGTACAATGTAAGCCTAATCATAATATATCCTACCAGGGCAATAATATAAAATATCTTTCCCATGATTTTTAGAAAAGAAAAAACTGAGGCAGAAAGTCAATATGCTGATATGTCAAAAAGATGTACAACAATATAATTTTGAGAAGAAATGAAAGTTTCTGAAAAGAAAGTTTTAGAAAAGAAAAAACTGAGGCAGAAAGTCAATATGCTGATATGTCAAAAAGATGTACAACAATATAATTTTGAGAAGAAATGAAAGTTTCTGAATAAAATGCTCACAAAACTTACCAAGTCACTTTAACTGCATTGGAAATTATATCTTAGTTTAGCAAAAGTACTTTTGTTATTTGTAGAAGTTATAAAAATCTAACAAAAAGGTGCTAAAATTATACTGATTTTAGTTTAGACTATAATTTTATTATTTTGATTGTCTATATATTATACTTCTGCTAATGTGAAATTAAGATCAAGCAACTGTGCTTTAAAATGGCTTTAATGTTTACATATCAGTAATAATCTCATAATTGTTATTTATTAAAGTTCATAAAAATATGTTCACTATTTATGCTAGTAAATAATAATAGTAAAAAAATAAATTTAAGTGGAGAAAAAAAGGATGTCCAAATTAGTACAAAAGCCAATTTTAGGATTCTGAAATAAGTAATGAGCAATGAGGCTATAGATATTGTTTTATATATATGTAGTACTTTCTCATATATAATGAAGTACTAAAAGGATGTCCTTGCTGATAAACATCTGTAACTATATTTAAGACAATTTATCAGCTGTAAACAGTACAGGGAGACTTCAGGAACAAAGTTACATAGCATTTTTTGATGGCCTCTTCATGGTTTTGGAAGTTCCTTTTTTCCAACTGTCTAATTATAGAATCAAGTAAACATCAAAGATGAAGATATTGAACTTGTATATCCTAGAAATTTCAAGATTGCAAGATCTTGCAAAATTTATTTTTTATTCTTCATAATTCTTTATATTTTAAAAGACTACTACTTAATTTTCAAGTAATTATAAAATACATTTCTACATTCATACATGTGGAGTTGGCCTTCTATACTATAACCTAATATTGATATTTTCTAGCAAAATGATATGCAAGTAGTTATACTGAAATGAATTGACTGATTGCAGTAACATTAAGGATCTCTTTCCACTAATCAGTCATTTTTTCTTTTCATTCTTTCAGTGATGTTATTGGAAGAAGTTTTGTAATAATTCTTGGGGACAATGAATAGGTTCTATTGCTATAAAAACTACATCAACTACAAGTCACATTTTTGGTAATTCTTTTGTCATATTTTTAGCATCTGTAGTTTATAATTTATTTCATTATATTTTCAACTCTAGTTCTCTACAAAGAATAAGTCTTGTAGATAAATGGTTTATTATATCTTTGTTTAACTTTTTAACATGGTTAGGGCAGTCTAAGAAAATATATACATTTATACGGTGTTATGTGGTAGTAGGGTTTACTGATTGACTACGACTTGTTATCTTTAAGAACTTGAGCTTAATCTACAGTTTGATAAGCAAGTTGAATATTTCCTGGTAGGGATATTATAATAGAAAAATTAATATAGTACAAACTATTTAATGTCAAGGATTGTCCCACCAAAAACAATATGTTTTTAAAAATTTTCCTCTGAACACACTGATAGTTATCAAAACCAAATGACAAAAATTACATATGCCCAATAATTCTGTCCAAGAAGTATTTCATGGACCTTCACAAAGAGTACATGTATTTCTCCACCCTCAGAAAAGTCAGATAATCAACGATCTGGATCATTTAAATGGTTAATGAACAAAGCCCAAATTTATAAAAAGCAAAAATCCTGATACTGAAAAGCTTTCTGCATATATAGAAATATGAGGGTTTGGACTAGGTCCAGGATCTATGTATATGTTTCATTTGGATTTATTGAAATTAGTATAAATATATATGTAGCTTTCAAAGGAAATATTTATTGTTTTTACTGGTTAATATGGTATAAACACAGTTGATGTATTATAAAACATTAAGAACTATTAAAACGGGTGATCTTTGAGGTTCTTTTGATTGATTATATCCTATTATTTTATGTGTAGGACACAACCTAACACTAATCTGGTGTTCTGAAAATATTTCTTTATGTTAATTACATTTGCAATAATATCTAGAATATATTTAGTGCTTCCAGAAATTTTGAAGAATGACTCCAAGAGCAAGCTAGAAGTTTTCGTAAATCTACCTCCAGTTATGGACATTAGAGTGACTCTAAACTAGTCTATTGCAGTGTCTTCAAAGAGACAAGCTCACATTCCCATGGTTGATGGTGAGATTCAAGGTCATTAGCAGAGATGTGGAAGGAAGGGAGGAAACTACTTAAATATATTTAAAATCTGTTTTTAATTTAAAGATTATTAATAAAAAGGAAAACATTGCTAATATTTAACTCCTTCATTCAGCTTTCATGGCCAAGTTCTGAGTGTGTGTTGCTTTCCAGATACCCTGAGGAAAGACAGTGACACTGACATTTGTTGGTTTGTTTTCATTGTATTTGATGTATTTTCACTTATGTATATTCCATTAGATTATTTATAAACAAAGTGACCTTGTTTCAGTTAAACATTTCTCACAAAATTGAAAAGGTTGGATATAAGTAATTAACAGATTAGCCTCATGGGAAGCGTTAGTTTTTTTCAGAGAAGAATGAGAGAAAGTGCGAATTTTGGTTTTCAAAATCTTCAAATAGCATACATCCAGCTTCTTGCTAAAATATAAAATATTATTAAGATCTACTTGGATTAAAACCCATTTTTTTGGTCTCTGCAGTTTTCCCATACTACTCAGAGTTAACTACTGCCATTGTGTTAGTGTGTAACTTTCCTATATAAGAAAGCATAGATGGTGAAAATGATCTACTAATACTTTCCAATGTATGTTTTTTAAAAATCATTAGGGGGCCTCCCTGTTGGTGCATGGGGTTAAATCTCAGCACTATGAAGCAATCAGAAGCCACTGGAGCATGAGTTTAATCCCTGGCCACACCTCTCTTGTCTCACCCACTGCTCCTCTCAGCAGTGTATTTCAGTCTGCCTGTGCTGTTCCTTGCTCTGTCTCTGATGAATCCTCTCACCCCTCCTCCCCCACACCTGTGGCCTGAACCCCAGCTTTGTATGCATAAATAAATAAAATAAATCTTAAAAAAAATTAAAAATCATTAGGTATGTCTCATTTGGAGTTAAGTAGACAGAGATACTGTCTTCTTCAACAAATGACATTGGTTCTTAGTAAGAGACTAGTCTATTTTATATCTTGTGTATTATTTGTATCTCAGTGACTTTGAGTGAAAGAAAAAGATGTGTCAAGCTGAATGACATACCATAAACTCCCCAGGTACAAATACAGAGTCTATTTTGTGACACAAGAACTAAATATATTTATTATCCTTCATAAATTTTAAATTGAAAGCAGTCCTTTAGGGCTTCAAGTAGGATATTTCTATATTAGATCTTAATGAATTATTTTCAAAGCAGGTATCTCACATGAGTATATCATTCCCATGATTTTATGGGACTATTCTGATGATTCCTAAATCTGTATTCTATTTAATCCTACACTGAAGGTATATTCTTATAAATACCAACTGGGTTTTTATTATCTTTCTGTGGTTGCATACAATCATTTTTTAAAATATTTTCTTGACATTCAACTATGTGCTAGGTACTCTACCTGTCATTTTGCTAAGCTAACATTCTAAATATAACAGCCTGCTCTCAGAATTTCAGTCTAGTTTAAGCATTTAAAACTCAACAAATCTTTGTGGCTTCAAGCTGCTGTTTTCTTGCAGTGGTACCCACCCCAAATCCCAGTGACCTATACTCAAAATCCAAAAGATATACTTGACTCAGCCTTTAATTTCATTCTCTATATACAGACAATTCTGGTAATTATTCCTTCAAAATATCTGTTTGGTCCACATATTGCTTTCTATTCCAGCTTAAACTATTATGGCAGCTTCCCACCTGAACTCCATGAGTTTTGTTCATTTTTCCTTTTAATTCACCATTATGCTTATTTAAAACTGTCCATAAGCATTATTTTCATCGTGTGACTATTAAAAAAATTTAATGGTTCCTCATTGTCTACCACATTAAGAATGTGCTCATTGAAGTTCAAAATTCTCTAGGAATCATGGGTTTGGTCTGAGACAGCAGTGTAGGGAAAAAAAAACTAAATTTGCCTCCTTTCATACACACACAAAAATATACAACATAGAGAATAATCATACTCAGAAGAAGACCTGAAAATCAGACAAATAGAAATTCTGTGATAGATGGGCAACTCTGAGACAAGTAGAAAACACAGAAATATTCTCTCAAGGAAGAAACCCCACCCGAAGTGCAGAGACTCATGGTCAGAAAAATATCTTGCAGGTGAAACTTTTCATGTGCAGTGGAAAGGGTTGGGACCTGCACTGAGCAGGCCAGTCCTTTAATCCTATATGATGGTGATGAATCCCTGGAGCCCCTGCATTGAGTGCAGGTGAGGAATGTTCCAGGGATAACCAAAAAAAAAAAAAAAAACAGGAATTAGACACCCCACACCTTAACCGTCCACACATAAGACTCAGTCACCCCAGGATTCAGTGTAGTAACATTGATCTTAAAAAAGTACCCAAGCTATAGTTGAAGGAAATCTACTCACCATTCTTATAACATCTGCTGAAGAGATAGGAAAATTTTGGGACAGTCCCCAGGTTAGAAAGACTAGGCTGCAGGTGAGAGGCCATTCCGACAGCCCAGTGCAACCTTGATTGTACCAGCACATATGGGCACCGTTTGAAACCTTCTATCTAGATTATTATGGTCTGTGAATAAGCCCAACTCTTGCTCCACCTACCCTGGCATTGTGGTGTTGTGTCATGGCTCTGTGCCACAGTAGCGTATCATAGGCCTGATCAACAGCTGCACCCACTCACAGCATTGGGGCTGTCCACAGCCAATTTGGGCCCCACAGCACACTCATGCAGTACTCCACAGGTGCATATGTTGCCACAGTTAGACCCATCCATTTCAATAAGTCAGGCCAAATGACAGCCCATCTATCATACAACCCCAACATAGCAAGTAGGTAGGCACAACCAATACAGGGGATAAACCTTGTGCTCCACAAGTAGGTCAGGCTGAAGTCTGAGGAGATGATGCTAAGTGAATTAAGTCAGATGGAGAAAGACACATATAGGAAAATTGGATCATTTCACAGATGAAAGATAAACAATGAAAACAAGTAAGAAAAACAAAAATAAACTATTTTATTCTGACAACAGAATTATAGTTTCCATAGGGGAAAAGAATAGGGTGGGTACAGGCGGATGGATACAAAACTTTAGGTGGTGATCATACTGTAGTATAAACATATGTTGAAGTAAAAAAATTATACAATGAAACTTATGAATTATAATTACAAACCAGCATTACATCAATAAAATGCGTTAGGAAACACATTTATTCCAACTTTATTTCCCATGATATATTGTATTATGAACTTTAAAAGTAATTGAACTTTACATAATTTAAACATAATAGTCATTCTGACTTTATAATTTCTCTTCATTATCATAGCCTTTTTCCCATTAGGGTATCCAAAGGGAATTTAATCATGACATTTTTTAAAAGTCCTACCCAGTAACCACTTCATTCAATAAGATTTCTCTTACATTCTAGGATAGACGTTTAAAGTGCAGTTCCTGGATATGATTGTTTTGATTCAAATTCTTGTCCTGTCACTAAATTTGGCTAAGTCCTTTAATCTCTCTGTGCCTCAATTTCTTCGTTTGTAAAAGGAAGATGAAAATAGTATCTATCTTTTAGAATAGTTGTGAATAACAGATGAAATAATGTTATGTAGATGATATGGAGCAGTGTCTAAAGGGCAATCAATAAACATTACCTCTTCATCATCATCAAAAGTTTAGTAGCAATGATATGTTATTAAAGAATTTTTAACTTTTCCTTTGGTAAACTTCCTTTGCACTTACAGTCATGAAACATGATTGAGCCACTCATGATATGCAGCTTTGTTTTACTTGTTGTTATGTATTCTAGTTCATCTCTTCAAATACATTTGAAATTTTGAAGACCAAAAATTAAATCTTTCACTTCTGAGATAGAATCATAGTAAGTAGTCAATTAGCACTTACTAATATGCTTTAGTCAATGCAAAGTATACTTATCATATACATAACTTCTAGAAGTTGGAAATGTGATAGTTTTCCTTTTATAACTTTGACCTTGAAAATAGAAAAAAATCTATGTATAAAAATAGTTAGCTTTATAAAAAAAATGTTAGTATTCCAAAACTTTTAAAGAACTTTTTGCTGTCCTTAATTGGTAAGACAATAAATTGTGAAAAATTACACTTAAGACATCAGGATAGCCATTTTCTCTAAACATTTTCCTTCCTTTCTTGGTGACTGATTTAGATTTTGCAGTGGTTTGTATCTTATATACAAGTAATCTAAACTTTTTATTAGTAATTTGATAATAGGTAGACTTTGGTATACAGTAATTTGAACTCCCATTGCTGCTCTAAAGCAGTGGCACACCAAGGTTAGAGTCAAGGATTGTAGAAGCAGTCTACTTTGAATGTAGAAAATAGGAGGAGCACATCGTAAAGAATTGATAAACAAACAAAGGTGTCTGGCTGAAGTTGATGTGGGCATTATTATCACCAAGCACCAGCAATACATCATTCATAAAATATTCCTCCTCCTAATAATGCCTTACCCTCACCTTACCTCCTACATCATGCTCTAAAGTTATCCTGTGGTCATTAGATTCTAGAGGGACTAATATTGTGGATTTTGATCCATCTTAGTATATATACCCTTCTCCCAAAAATTTTAACATGTTCCTTTTTCTGTTTCAGCACAGTGTACACATAAATACATACAGATGTCTCACAAAATAGTCATCTTTATCACTAACAAGTAATAGCACTGAGTTTGAAAAAATATTCTAACTTGACCCTTAGCTATCCAAATTAGAAATGTCAAGAAATTGTTCTATAATGAATTTAGTAGTTTCCCTAGAGTCTGTGAAATAGATATAATGTAAATTTGGAACTACAGTAGTGGTATTGAGAGGTGAAAACAGAAATTAAAAATAAGATTTGTTTTTGGGTCTCCCTGGTGGTGCAGGGTTAAGTCTCAGCATTATCAAGCTTATTGCCAGACAGGGCGGCAGCATGAGTTCAATCCCCAACACTCCAGGGAGCTAACTCACATGGCCAGCAGGCCTCTTCTATTTTGCCCTTGGCTCCCCTCAGTCATGAATTTCAATAGATCTGCCTGTTCAGCTCCCCACTCTGTCTCTGGTGAATCCTCTTCCGCACCTCTGGCCTACACACCAATTCTTCTATGCATAAATTTTAAAAATAAAATAAGTAAATAAATGACTCGCTTTCTTTGGTCTCTATACCAATAGGCTTAAACATAGATAGTACATCAAAACCAATATCCAGGCTAAGAATGAGTTTCATTCAATAAACCCCACCTGTGCTCTTCAAATTTTTGATTCCCAAGTTTGGTCGCGAGCTGTGTACCATCACTAAATTCCATCCTAAACTATATTCTGCATCTAAAAATATACTTATTGGGCCTCCATGGTGGCGCAAGGGGTTAGGCATCGCACTATGGAGCATCCGCAGCCACTGCAGCACAAGTTAGGTCCCTGGCTAGGGAGGGGACCCACATGGCACAGCAGACCTTTCTGCCTCATGGGCTGCTCCCCTCAGCAATGTGTTTCAGTCAATCACTCTGTCTCTGGTAAATCCTCTTACCACCCACACCACTGTCCTGTACCCCAGTTCTTGTATGCATAAATAAATAAAATCTTTTTTAAATTAATTGATTAAATTATACTTATTATTCTTAATGAATTATGTCCAATTTCTTTTTTAATGGAAATATAATACATTTTATTATTTTTCTTATGATGTGAAATATCTGGATTGTTTATTTTTACTGGGAACATTTTTTTGCTCTAGTTTATTATTGGAAACAGTTTTTAAGCTAACATTCTTATAGATTCAGTTTGTGGTAGAGGGTTGGGTCTGGCCAGTTTCTTATTTCATACCCACTCAAATGATACACTGAAGTTCATTAATCTCCATCTCTTTTTAAACCATGTGTTTTATTTCATTCATCTCCAGTGACTGTACTAATTCCTTAGCTATCTCTATCACTATCTATGCATAATTGAAGTGCTTCTCACTGGGGGAATTACTTTGTGAATGAAACTAGTCATGATGCAATATTGACTGGTCAGAATTTCATCATGAAAGCTCTAGTTAGGGCCTAGTTAACAGCAAGATGAGAAATTTATGCTTAATGACACATTTCAAATATTATAAATTATTATCTCCTTTCTATTCTTTGTATTAGAGATCAACTGTAAGCAGGTATTTAATTATTGTTAAATTATGTCTTGATATTTATTAGAAACAACTAAATAGCAAATATACTTAAGATTTAAAACATGATTATTTACTCCTAGTTCTACATTAATAACCATTCAGTTATTTTATATTTAATGAGATGACCTTAAACATGTTTCAATAGGAATTGCGGTAATTTATTACAGACTAACATGGATATATATTTTTACTAGCTAGCATTAACATAGGTTATTATTTCCTCTGAAATATAAATTAATCTTCTCGTTGTTAAATGAGGGCTTTAAATATCATTTAATAGTTAAAATGGTATGTTGAGAAATACATATAGTTTAATTTTTTGAATCCATTTTATAATTTTCCTATTTCAAGGTGAAATAATTCATTTAATAATGTTGGGGTGTGGAAGGTATCAGTTAACTGTAGTTGCTAGGAATGAGTCCCTCAGCAATTAAGATATGTTCTGTTTTAAATGAGATCTGGTTTTTTGCTCTTGAATACCGTCACTTCAGTTTCCAGTAATGATTAAAATTCTTTTCTTTTTAAATCAGAATTGCCAATACATTGCCCTTGAGAAGTCTACATTTAATTTTTCTCCTCTAAAATCTGACATTGGATGTCAACTTTCACACAGTTCTGAGAACTCAATATTGGGAAGTAGTTTGAAGGATAATGGAAAATTAATCATTCTAAATTTAACATGGATTTCTCTTTGATTCAGAAAATAATATATTTTTCAAAGCAAAAAAAAATTTAAGTTCTGTATGTTCATAATTGTATATTATGACAAGTTATAAAAAGGACAGTTATCTATTGAAAAACTGAAAGGAAAAAATACTATTTGCCAACAAATGTTCATAAAAAACTCCAAGTCAATTAAAGATTCATTAGCTAATCTAATAAAGTATTACAAAGTGACCTTGTTCAAAATGAAAATTTAATAACTCTGTCCCAAATACAAATATCATAATCTTTCATAAAACTAAAAATGATACAATATAACTAGTAATAGCATTAAGAAATGTGTAAGAACCACATAGATGCCCCCAATGTTAACACATTTACATTATATAATATAAAAAAATATCCTTTTTATCAACAACAATCTCCAAATGTCTTTCAATTATTTTGAGGATGTCAAAGTTATAGGAAATTGTACAAGCTTTCCAAACTTATGATTTTCATTTGAGAATTTGAATTTTCACAAACAACAAATTATTATTTATTTTCCTGGAACTAACTGGCTCATTTTATTATTTTTATTTGGTAAACTGTCTACCAAAGAACTAAGTCTAACTATGATTTGTCTGTCAGTGCTGTGTCAAGTAAAAGTAGTGCAGTGTTTTCTATAGAACCTCTTTTAGCATTCAACTAAAATGTCCAAGAACTTCCCTTAAAATGAACCATTGGATTTCAGTGTCTTACAGAAGTGCTTCTACATGTTTTGAATTTTGTTACCTAGTATATTAAAAAAGGTGAAAGATTTAATAAAATAAATACTTTTTACTGCTTCATCAAAGCCATTCTCAAGTGTAAATAGATTTTTTTCCCAGAGTGCTTGAAGACAAAAAATATGACTTCTGTTGTCGTTTCATACCATTGTCTTGATTTATAGTAGGGTGCCAGCAGTGTTAACTAAGACTGCTTTTACATAATCAAAATAAATGTGAACACTGAGAAACCACAAATAATATTTTAACTTTGATGTCAAAATCCTATTAGAGTTTCAGGGATCTCCTTGAGATTCCTTTCACTTTGAGAAACACTGTATTAAACTAACAAAATGCCATAAATGCCATAGAACCTCCCCAGATATCAACTGGAAGTGAATATCTAAGCAATAAATTGAAAATTCTAATCATTCATTTCAAGTTCAAGGAGAGACAGTACAATTTCAAAAGGATAAATTTTAAATGTAAGCATAAGTAGTACTTTTTTAAAAATCATGTCATAGGAAACTATAGCACAGTTTATAGAGAACTCAAAGAAGAAAACAGACTAAAATATACCTTAATCCCTTTAGCCACTGTTTTCCATACCTTGTACTTTATAATCTTGACGTAGTTCCGTCATTAGCTAGTATTTGCTTGCTAACAGCCGTTGGAAGTGGTTCTAAGATTCAACTAAAAGATTCTCCTTTGAAATCCAAAATATGTGAAAAACAAAGCAGAGTTAACCTCCTTCTCCAGGATTTAACCCTTTAAACCTGAGTCAGACATGGACCGTGGTTCAAATGGGTTCTTTCTGTTCTAGTCACATGTCATGTTTCTTTATCCAATCATAAGACCACACTAAAAACAACAGCTGGATAATTGAGACATTTCCTAGCACACCTATAAGGCACCCCTATCATTATCCTTGGCTCTCTTCCAGAGTTCTGAGGAAAACACATATCCTGTCAGGTCTTACAGCTTCTAGTACGTAGAGCGAAACATGAAGAACACAATACTTACATAGACCCCAACACCACCAAAATCTAACTTCAGTAAGTAAAGGGTTGATGGTCAGAAAATTTATATAGATCAAAATATCTCCCACAAATGAATATGACCAATAGTGAGGCAAATCTGTATTGTGTTCTACTGGTAGGACATAACATTTGTGCCTCAAATGCAAAAACTCAAATGGAGATATAGTCTGCAAAATACATGGGTTACAGTCTTTAAAACATTAAGCTCATGAAAGTTAAAGAAAGACTGGTGAACTCTTCTAGAATGATGATGTCTAAACAACTAAATGCCCAACATGTGATTTTTGGGTCCCTTTGCGATAAATGAATGTGGTTAGAATAAACTGTGAAAATAAGTGGAGTATTTGAATTGCAAGGCATGTCTGTTAGTATCCTGATTTTTGTGTTTTCACTGTACTAAGCTAATATTTTAGTTTGTCATAAGTGCATGTTATAGCACCCTGCAGCCCTATGACTTATCGGACATAATGACTGACTATTATAAACAGTGAGGAGAAAAGAAAGTTCTTGTAAAAATCTTGTAACTTTCCTCTAATTTTGAAATTATGCTGTTTAAAAAGAAAAAGTCAACAAATCCTAATGATGACACTAAAGAAAAAAAACTACAGTTCTCACATTATCTTCCAAAATAGGAAGGATAGAGAGATATTTATCTTCAGGGAAAAGAATCTAGTTGGCTCGGTTTGTAGAAGTTATATCTTTCAAAATTAATCCTCAATAAACAGTTGGCACAATTTTGTATCTATGAGAACACTGTGTGTGTCCTTGGGTAATTTTGGCAATAAGAGCTACAGATGAATATCTATTCCATAGTTATGTAATTTTATTAGATTTGTATAACTTGTAGCTGCAAGTTTGAAAATCTTATTTCAGTATCACTTACAATACTGTTAGACATTGGTTTTTGTATTTATTAATTTAGATTCTATAATGTATTGAACAGATTCTAAAATATTTAATAATTTTTCTAAAACACTAATTGTTCTTTCTTGAAATGTACAAAAACTACATAAAGAGTATCTTATAAAATGACTATCTCAAGACTCTTGAGTTTATAACAACTTAAAATCAAATGAAATTTCCATTATAATTTTAATGTTTACATAAAATTAAAAGAAATTTTAAAATCAGGAATGGATCAAATATTAAAAAAAAAACAATTATTTGCCTTTCTACTGTATTATTTCATGTTTTAGATACTTCCATTGTTAGCTCCTTCATTATTTCTTGCTACTTTTTTTTCTTGTGCACTTATATTTAAATAATTTGAACTAATTGCTCATTGGGAAGTGATACTTATAACTATTAAGTTCTATGTGGATCTATTCACTAGTGCCCTTGATTTCTCTGCCTATACTATATGGTCCAAATGGTAACTAGAAGAGATGTCATTTAAATAACTGAATAAAGATATCAGGTACAGAAAAGATATGATTGGAGAGTCAGTTGTAGATATTTTCCTCTATTCTTTTTTTTTTAAAGATTTATTTATTTATGCATACAAGCACTGGGGTACAGGTCAGAGGTGTGGGGGGTGAGAGGATTCACAGAAAGTGGGGAGCAGATCAGGCAGATCAACTGGAGTACACTGCTGAGGGGAGCAGCGGGCACAGCAGGAGAGGTCTGCTGCACCATGTGGGTCCCCTCCCTGGCCGGCAGCAGGGATCAAAATCATGTGGCAGTGGCTGTGGTTTGCTTCATAGTGCGTTGCTTAACCCACTGCACCACCAGGGAGGCCCTTTTCCTCTATTCTTTATTTTTGATGTACTGAGATCAACATTTACTTATTATACTCATGCAAGTAAATATTGTCTTTTTCCTTTTTCTCTGAACAGTTTCCTCTTTCCCTTGATGTCCCTTTCTTTGTTCCTTTTCGTTTAAATTCTTTTTTTATATAATATATATTTTTTTATTTTTTTAATATAAATTTTTTTTAATTTACATATATTTGACATCGTTTGTAATCCCCATGTATTCCCCATCACCGTAACACCAGTGCACCATCACCTCAATCCCCCGTGCTCCCGTCTGTCCTCCACCCTTCCCCTCTTCCCTCCCCACCAAGTGTCCCCAGTTTGTCTTTGTCTTTTCATTTTTGGTTTTTGTGTCTTTCTTGTTGTTATTATTATTATTATTATTGTTCTTATTCCTTTAACTTTTCATTCCATAACTAGAATAGATTGATTCCTTGAATTCAAAGTTCAGTTTCCTTATAGAAGCTATTTTGAAATTTTCTTTTTTGTTTGTTTGTTTTTGTTTTTGAAGAGGGCACCTGGATCATTTTTATTGTATTTTAATTGATTTCTTTCTCCTCCTCTGCTCCACTCCAAGGTAGTATATTGTTGTATGAGTAGATAGCATTTATAACCTAAACAATGGGGGGCCTCAGAGTCATGGAAATGTCCTCAATCTTGCTGTGCTGAAGGCTGGTCCTTGGACTAGTAAATATTGAGGTGTTACTTGTCCTATCTAGGCTAATGGGTGCCATAATGGCACCACATCATTGTAATATGCTTTAACCATTTGCTCCTGGTTCACATGCTTATTTCTGCAGCTGCATAAGTCCAAGGCTCTGACAGTGCTAGAACCATCTCATCACCTCCACATTTCATAACTGGAGTACTAGTACCCACAAGATACTATGGGGAATAAACCAGGTTTATCTATGCAGTCACCTTCCTCCATAAAATGTGCAACTATTGCTCTATATTAAGTTTGGCAAAGCAGTAAACAAATCTCCTGGAAATAGGAACCTTCATACACTGTTGGAGGGTATGTGTAGTAGACTGATCCAAGCCCTCTGAAAAACAGTATGGTGATTTCTCAAAATATTAAAAATGGATCTATGATACAATCAAGCAATTCTACTCCTAAGTATCTTTCTGAAGAATGCAAAAACATGATTCAAAGGAATATATACACTTCTATATTCATTGCAGTACTATTTACAATAACCAAGTATGGAAACAACCTAAGTGCCCAAAGACAGATGAGTGGTTTGAAAGATGTGGTATAGATAACTATGGAAAACTACACAGCTTAAAAAAAAATAGCACAAGATAAAAATTTTCAATTGGAAACATTGATAGAATTACAGGGAATTGTGCTAAACAAAATAAGTGATAAGGACAAAAATAGATCCAAGATGGTTAAATTTATATGCAATATACAGATAAACCAAACAAAGGGTAAAATAGAACCAAAACAATAACAAATCCTAGAAATTTGACTGTAGAATTGAGGCTACTAAGGTGGGAGCAGGAAGAGAGAGGACAAAATGGAGAAAGCACACAATGGATTATGGTGGAAGACTAGGAGTACCTTAGTGGTGGGTGTGGTGTAGTAACATATACCTAATGGGTGTGATCCTATACCTCCAAATCATATAGTGTAATACTTTGCCATCCTGATCTCCCACAATGCAGTATTCCTTACCATATTCTAAATTGAATCTTCAGGAGAGTAATACTACCTCCTATTTTTCCTAAACTATGGAAACATCTAGATCTCCAGGTGAATTGTTTTCTTCTCCCTTTTTTTACCTTTTCAACCCCATATGGAACCTCAACTAGCATTCATTTGACTAGTTTGGATCTATACCTCCATGCTCAAGGGTGGTTTACTCTTCAACATACCACTGTAGTTATATAGCTAAATTTCAATCCAGAAATGTACTGAAAATAGTGTTCCAGTATAAAGATCTTGCATTCTGAAATTTCCAGGATAGTTTTCTTGACTCATGAAAGCTTATTTGCTTCTCTCTTTAAAGGTAATATTATACATTATTAGATTTATAAAATCATGTCCATGTTCAAAAGTCATACACATAGAATATGTCTTTAAATAATTATAATCTGAAACAACTACCACCATATGTATATACTTAATTTATATGTTGACAAGGCTGCAGGGAAGATCAGTATAAAAAAAAAAAACACACAAGATTGACATTTGTAATTGACCATTGGGTTCTTACCTAGCTAAGATTTTAAATATCACTAAAAAAATCTTTAGTGTGTGTGTCTTTTAAAGAGTTATGTTGTGAGATGGTGATGGGGAATACATGGGGATTACAATTAATGGCAAGTATATGTAAATTTTAAAATATTTTAATAAAAAAAAAAGAAAAAAGATATTAATAGACACCCAAAAAAAAAAAAAACAAAAACAAGAAATAGCATGTTAGGAGAATTTAAGAAACTAGCTTTATGATATTGTAGCAGATAATGACACCTCCTCTAGTTTTATATTTATGAGAATGTCTAACCCATCAAATAAAATGTCAGCACAGAAAAAAAAAAATAAAGAGTTATGTTGAAATTGTTTGACTTACGGCATGTTGGAATAGTTAAGAGACACACCATCACTTCTTCATATTCTGATAGAACAATTATACTGTATCTATTCAAATCATGAGAAGAGCTGAAATTCATGAAGGCATTGGTTCCTCCAATTACATAAGGAAATATTTTATTAGCAGCTTTAAACCTAAAATTCCAATTAGGTAACATAGCAATAAAGGTAGAAACTATTTCTTGAGTTTCTATCTTATGTCATATGCTTTATTTCATTATCTCTTCTCTTCACTAGGGCACTTGAAGGTAATGCTAACATCTTTTAAGAGATGAAGAAATAAGTGCTCAGAAGAGTTAGGAAACAAACCAAAAGTCACACAATTCGTGAATGGTAGAAACAAGATTTTTAACTTACAGAAATTTGCATTTACCACTATACTAGGTCAGTTATTAATATGGGAAGAGTTATTAATTTGTTTTCTCCTCTCCACTAAAGTGATCTACAGCTTTGCTCCAAAAATTTAAGCAAAGGCTGTAAAGAAGTAGTGTCAGTAACTACTAATCTCTTTCATCCTTATCTCTATTCTATAGTTATAGGAACTGTTAACTTCAAGCCAGCAAATGTGGGGTCTTCCTGGCTCTATCTTGCTATTTTATGTCTTCCCAAATGAAAAACATATGACTTATTTTTGACAGTCCACAACTACTGTAGGGTAATTTTTTATAATTCAAATAACTCATTTTTCTAAAAATAGGTAATTCCATAAAAGATGAGGTTGAGGAGAAGACAGGGAGAAAAAATCAAATGGCAAAGATCTGTTGACCAATTTAAAAGGAAGCACACAACCAAGATAAATGGAGCAGTAGGAGTGTGCTGTAAGTCACAATGCTAGATATGCAAGTAGGCTGATCTCTCAGCTGAAAAGAAATCAATAAAAATGATACATAAAGAAGCAAGCAGAAAAGGAATGGAGGACTCAGCTAAGACTAATTTAACTCTAAAAAAAAAAATTGTTGCCAGTTTAACAACTGATACCAGGACATTAGCATAAGGACTATCTCTGATTCAACAAAGCAAAGGAAGGACCATGACTCATAGACTAATTAGAGACACATCCCAGATATAAGGGGACAAGAATAACAGGATAGGTTACTCTGATTCAAATAATTTTACTCTGCTTCCTTAGTGTGATGTCTTACTTGTATTTTCTTCACAACATTAAAGAACACCCACAAGAATAAAGATAGTGGGTTATTATGGTAAAGAGGATGTATATATAGGAGGAAAATGTTCCTGTGTATAGTTTTGTGAGGGTTTGTGTATATGATAGAACAAGAACTCAGAACTGGAGTGAGAGCAAAAGCTAAGTTTGCTTCTTTGAACCTTGTGTGTGTGTGTGTGTGTGTGTGTATAGGAATACTGAGTTACTAACTCTGATCACAAGATTTAAAAAAAAAAATACCATTGATTTTATTTAGATCAAGTTAAAAGGGTATGGGGGAAGGAATAGCATTAATCTATCAGATGGGTATAAATTGTAGAGATACCAGTTAAAATATAGGATGCCCAGTTAAATTTGAGTTTCAAACAAATAATAATTTTTAATTAAAATATATTCAAGATAATATTTTACATATGCTCATATTCCATAATTGCACAACTTTGGTTTAAAACCCAGTTGACCCTTCCTAGGACAAACTATATTTTAGACATGCTTATACTAGAAAATTGGTTTTTGATTTCTGAAATCCACATTTAACTGGACTGCCTTTACATAGGATAAAATCTGATAACTCTGCCCCAAAGTGAATGGTTGATTTGTGAATATATTTCTCTGAAAGTGTATTGTCACGAATTTCTGTGTTTATGTATGTGTAGATCAAGAAGGAAAAAAAGAAATGAAATTTATATGACCTTATTTTTATTTATTTTTAAAGATGTATTTATGCATATAATAACTGGGGTACAAACCAGAGGTGTGTGGGGTGGGTGAGAGGATTCACCAGAAACAGTGGGTAGCAGAACAGGCAGATCGACTGAAACACACTACTGAAGGGAACAGCCAGCGAGGCAGGAGAGGTCTGCTGCACCATTTGGGTCACCTCCACGGTGGGGGATCAAACTTGTGTTGCAGTGGCTGCAGATTCTTAATAGTGCTGTGCTTACCCCCTTATGCCACCAGGAAGCCTCCGAAATTTATATGACTTCAGAAGCAGAATCAGGGTAGGAAATATTTTATGGTTCTAATAGAATCTTTCTTCTTTTTACCATTGTATTACTACTGTATTTAAATTACATAAAATTTACAAAACACACAAATGTTTTTATCCACAACCCTATCACCTAGAGATAATTACTGTTAAAATTATGCCATACACTGAAATTCTTCTTCCATGTTACTCTCATATCAACAAATATAAAATTATTTTTAAAAAACATAGTTTTATAAGTGCCAATATAAACTAAAAAGTTTATCTTTTTAAAAAGAAAAAATGTGATCTTGCCAAGAGCAACTGACATTAATTTCAATTAAATAAACTGAAAATGTGGTTGACAAAAGTATAAATTTTAATAAAAATGAGTTTCCCAAAATTTTGTGAAATATCATATTTTAAAATCTTGTTATTTATTATATTATCTGACATGACAATACAAAAAAATCTACTTTTGTAATTTATTACAAATAATTCATGCATTACAATATCCCCACTATGTTTAAGAAATAAAATGTTTTCAGAGGAAAAAGTTTAAAGAGCCTTTCATTTTCACTTTTTATTAGATCCTACAAATAATGCAGCTTGCCTAGTTCTATGCCATAGCACTATTAGGAAGTTAAATGATATCCTATTAAGGACTTCAGTTATTCATTGGGAGTATTTAATAAATAGCAAGGTTTGTTATTAATTATTGTCAGTGCCCAGAATTTGACGCCCAAGAACAATTATTCTTCAGTGAATGTTTGTAACACCTCATTTCCTGGCACCTCCCACATTACGTAGACCATAGAAGAGGAATTTCAGCTTGTTGGAGAAAAGTATGTTATGTCATCATGGTGGCAGCCCTATTTCCCTAGAATGCCAACTAATGGTCAGCCAGTTCCATTGAGGTGGATGCTCCCAGTCACTCATGAGATTTTTGAGACCTGACAGCAGGTTGTTGTCACTCAGCATCACTTGGTTCCCACCTGGGCTCTTCCTTTGTCTCTGAGACAGGCTGGATCTACACTGACTTTCTCATGTGTATGTGAGTCTGACGTCTATAGATGAACAAGTGGGAAGTATTAATGACTTGTTTTGCTCACCAGCTCGCTCCATGCAGTGTGACTCTTCCTGTGGATGCTGTCACTGTATCTTGGGTTATAACTTCCACATCACTGCTGAGATGGCCAAGAGGCAGGCTACTGTTGATTAACCACAGGTTGAACTTTGTTCAAAGGCAGTTTGGGGACCTCCCTGGTGTCACAAGTGGCTAAGTTGCAGCACTATGAAGGTATGCACAACCATTGAAGCACGAGTTCAACCCTGGCCAGGGAGCTAACCCACATGATGCAGTAGACCTCTCCTGTCTCACCCACTGCTCCCCTCAGCAGTGTATTTCAGTCAGTCTACCTATTCTGCTCCCCACTCTGTCTCTGGTGAATCCTCTCATCCCCTAGCACCTCTGGCCTGCATCCAGTCCTTGTATGCGTAAATAAATCTTTTAAAAAAAAGTAGTTTGGAAAAGGTGGAAATATTTTTCTCCCTTTCCTTCCTTGCTCAGACTATTCAGAGATGCATTAGTTCACATAGAGTCTCTAAAATATTTCCCATTTCTTTGATATAAAGCTCTGATCTCATTGGTATTCTACCATTTTCTCTTCATGCTTTTCTGTACATTCACCCCTCTCCTTCATTCTTTCCCTAGAATTGCATATCCCAAAAACTAAGGATTATTTTTGCCTCAAACTGTGTTTTCTAGGAAATCCTGACAAAGTAAGGTGGCAATCCTAAAATCCCCTATCATTAGACTCTCTTTCTAGAGTCAAATCCAATTTACTGTATTAAAAAAGATCAGTAATAGCTTTAAATTGTACAAACAGAACCATTGTGAACTTACTTGTATAGCTAACTGATAAAGACACAAAAGAGAAATAGGAGAGAGAATTATATTTACTGGACTCCAAGAAAGAAGAGGAGGTTTACCCATGGTGAAATTATGACAAACTTTCTGACAATAACTTCTTGGTAACAAATGGTATGGTGGATGGAAGTAACATACAAATAGTCAAATAGCCGACACTGAAAATAACTTAATTTACAAGAGATGGAAAATAGGATTTTTTAGGGACAGACAAATAAAAAATAACTGTGATGTAATTGGTGAGTACCTGGATGAACAGGTTATCTTATATGTAATTGTTTATTGTCTTATTATCATGGTTTATATGAGGTATAACAGTCATTCATGACTCAATACACAGGATAAATTTTCTAATGTAATGTGTTTAAATGATAACAGTGAGACTTGAGAGAAGAAAAGAGCACAGTATGACCACAATTTCCACTCCTCACAGAAAGAAAATAAAGATAACCTATCAAGTTCTTAGGAGAGACTAGTTTGACACATAAAATTCTTTAGTGGTACTATCAGCTCTTGCCCTATGATTAGTGATAATCTAATTAATATATGTCTACAAATGTCCAAATAAAGATTGGGGAACTCAAAAATTAAAGAATCAAACAATGTGACATTGATATTAATAATTCAAATGTCTCCTGATATAATACTATACATTGAATATACTGGGCAACATCAAGTTTCTCATCAAATGTTCTATAAATCCTTTGATGACCTGCTTGCTTACTTAATATATAAATGCAGATCTTGCTTTGATTACATCTTTAAGCAATCTCATGACACATGTTCATTTTCTTATGGTGGCTGAGGTTGCAGGAGTTCAAAATGGGTGACTAGGCAAGTGACGGCACATATTACCTAATTTTAAATAATGTTAAAGGTTTGACCTTTCAAGGGTTAAGGTAAAATCTGATTAATGTCTTTATCATTTAAGCACTGAAAGGAATAGCTATGTCATATATTTATTTCTAAAAACTACATTCTTTCACATATTTAAGCTGCAAGCTTTACAGCAGCCTCACTTCCCTCTTCTGTATCTTATAATTGGGTCAAGTCTTCTGTGGCATCTCATATTAATAAATTCTCATTTCAGGCAAGGCCAATGATGTCTGTAAGAGGAAGTAAAGAATCTTCTGACTCTATTTTAATTTTAATTAATAACTGAAAGAATAAAATGACTGCCTATAGCATAGTCAATTCATTTGCCTTACAGTGTGTGTTTGAAGCTAGTACTTCGGAGATTTGTTTATTCACAAATATTTACTGACGGTCTGTCATGTAGAATGTGGAGGCAGGTGCTGAAGAGGTATTGATGGCAACAAAGTCCATACCTCCTTGGTAGTTAACAGTCAAAGAGAGAAACCAGGGAGAAAACAAATGAATACATAATATAAATTCTAGGTTGTTTTTGGTGCTCTGAAGCCAGTTCAGGCAGGATAAGGGCTTGAGAGTGAAAAGAGTAGAATCAGTACCGCAAGTATTGGAATAAGGAAAAGTCTTTGTGAGAATGTGAAATTTAAGTGGAGACCTTTGGGTGGTATTAAAATACCTATTAATTCATTGGCTCCTTTTATATAAATTTATATTTTTTATTTATGACAGATTTATACTATATATTTATACTATATATATTTAGAAACAGTAAGTAGTGTATATATTCACTTTAAGGCATTGTTTGAAGAACTAATAAATATGAGGAGCCGTTATGATAAACGCCACATCCCTCTCCTTCCCTTAGAGCTCCAAACTTGGGAGCCACTTCTCTGAATGACTTATGTGTCCAGTGTCACCCCTCTGCTCCTCAATGTGCCTGTCTTACCTAAGGAACTCAAATGTACCACATTTGTTGGTTTTTTTGAGTTTATTATTCCCTTCACCTGAGATGTCAGCCTTTGCCCACACTCTACCTGTCCAAATTTTCCCTTCTCCTCAATGGCCTGAACTCCTCTAACTCTTCAAATATATCACCATTTTGGTGAGAGTGGGAGTGCGGAGAGTTACTATGTGCTGGGTACTGTGTTAAGTGCTTTGCCTTCATTATGTTAGGTACAAGCCTCAAAACTGATTACTACCATTCCTACTTTGTAGATAAAGGACATGGGGACTTAAGATATTTGCCTAAGTTCACTCCCCTGCTGGGAATGGCAGGGATAGAATTTCAAAAGCATTCTCATAACTCTGCTGTCCATGCTTTAAACTACTATTGAAGTGTGCATTTCCTCGTTTGGGACATGGATCCATCTCGATATGATCTTATCTTCTTTTTTTTTAAAATATTTTATTTATTTATGCATACAAGAGCTGGGGTACCGGCCAGAGGCATCAGGTGAGAGGATTCACCAGGAACAGAGCAGGGAGCACAACAGGCAGATTAACTGAAATACACTGATGATGGGAGCAGCAGGCAAGGCAGGAGAGGTCTGTTGTCCCATGTGGGTCACCTCCCTGACTGGGGATCAGACGCTGAAGTGGCCTTGGAAGCTCCTTAGTGCAGCGCTCCACCCCTTGCACCACCAGGGAGGCCCCAGATCTTTTCTTATAATACTTACTGAAAGTACACTACCCAGACTGTTCCTCTCTTGCTTTGTCCATTACCACTTCATATATTATAGTTTATACTTATTAATTTGTAGGCAAGAATCATATTTTACATATCTTGACCAGACTAAATATCAGTGTTTAATGTTCTAAACACATGTAAATTTAGAAAATCTTAACGATAATCACTAAATACACATCTAATTATGTTATGTTCTTCTTTCTCAGTGATAGTTTTTCTCAGTAGATTGAAAAAATGTGTCATCTAACTTTTCTCCCTCATCCTCCACAACTCCTCCAGTGTTTTCTGCTTAAGACCTAATTACATATAGTTCTGCAAATAGGTTGTATGCTTTATAATTCCACACCCTTGTGCATATTTTTCCCTTTATATGGCATGCTCTCTTTCCAATAACTTAAGGAAATAATTTTTGACAGACTAAAAAACTTACACTTTCAAACTCAGCTAAAGCAATCTCAGAAATACTGCTTGATCTATCAGAAATCCTGGGTTGTCCCCATGTGCTGTTATAGCAATGACTTTATTATACTATTATATATCACTTCATTATTAAATTATGTCTTCATATGAGCTCTTAAAAATATGAATTATTTATTACTTATCTTTGATCCTGAGATCCTGCTCCATAGTACCTGCCATAGTAATTTCTACTAGTAATTACTACTTCTTAGTAATTTTTGCATGAATGAATATATCAACTAGTAAACTTCTTCAATTGTTTTGCTGTTCATTAGCCAAATCTTAACTTGAGAAATATTGTTGAGCTCTTGTCAGATTTCCCTTCTCTACACTCTTTCTGTCCCCTTTATAGTCCTTAAGTCTTAGTATTTATATAGATTTTTAAAAAAAATTTTAACATAAAGTAGTGCTTTTGCAGGACAGTTCTCATAAGGAAGAGGATATAAGCAATTTGTGTACAAATAAAAAAGGACAGAAGGATAAGGAACACTACTTGTACTAACAGTGTGCAGGTTCATTCAGAATATTATAAGTCTGCTGAATTCAAGGCATTGTTTGTCTCAGAACTTGATGAAAATAGCATAATATGCATATATACATTATTTTAATAAAAGACAGGCTTTGATAAGTGTTCTAACAGAAACTCAAATGATATACTGTTGAGAAATGGAAGAATAATTTTAACCAGGAAGTTTTTTTGGTAGAATTTGAGCAACTGTGGAAGGATATCAGATTTTAACTGGCTTATGAGTCACTAGAGGAGGAACCCACAGATAACCCTGAGAATTTAGATATAATTCAGAAATTTCTGGAAGACAATTTTAAAAAGTTATCCTACATGTACTACTGAATCACCAAATGGTTTTAGAGGCTAATTAGGAGATCCTCAGGAGTTAGGACCTGAGGAACGATGGTAGAGAAGGTAAAGTTGAAGGTGATATGAATTTTCAAGAACATTAATGGTAGTAAATAAATAAATGAATGAACAGAGGAAGATGAACACATGTCAGTAAGATGAAAATAAACTTGTGGATATTTTTTAAGTTCTTGATGACTTAAATTGTTTGGAGTGATTAAATAGGCAACTGGAGATATGAAATGGCATCTAAAAGTCTAAACCTGATAGTTATGATTATCTTTGGTTTGAATTTGCTTTTATTTATGCTCTTTCCACATGATTTTTAGAAATTCCTTTATTCAATAGATACATCTTTATCATGGAACTTGATGCTATCCTTTGGAAGAATGTATTTTAAAATGGAATTTAATATGTGCTTATTTTTTCAAGCCTCTTTCCCCTAGACATGTTTTCCACTCATAAACTTGTTTACCCTCTGGATTGTTAAGTGTCTCTATTTCATACTTCATACTGTGCAGTTGATAAAAATGTGCACAAATCCTCTTGACTTCTTTGACCAGAAATAAGGATTATAAAGTAAGTTTTATTCTCCTATCTTTTAGGGGAACTTCACTTTGCCTGTGAATGAGATTTGTAAAGTAACTGCAAGTTTGACAATTATAGAAAAATTTGTAACAAACGATACTTGGGTTATAGTGCCCTCTGCTGGGGTAAGTGATTGAACACTAGTGTTTTGTTTTTTAAGATTTACTTATTTATGCATACAAGAACTGGGCTACAGGCCAGAGGTGTGGGAGTGGGGGGAATGTGAGTGGATGCACTAGAGACAAAGTGGGGAACAGAACAGGTGGATTGACTGAAATACACTGCTGAAGAGAGCAGCAGGTGAGACAGGAGAGTTCTGCTGCGCCGTGTGGGTCAACTCTCTGGCCAGGGATTGAACGCATGCTGCAGTGGCTGTGGATAGCTTCATAGTGATGAGACTTAACCCCTTGTGCCACCAGGGAGGCCTGAACATTAGTGTTTTCTGTTTGATATAAATTTGTCAATTTCAAAGACTTCCCTTCTCTACACTCTGTTTACTTTTCCCTCTTCTCCCAAAGAAAAGGTTAGCTCTTCGGTACCAGACTAGGTTTTTGATCATTATACCACTAAGAAACTGCTGCTTATTCAAAACCCTCCACGTCTACTACTCTTTCTTGATTTGAAATGTTTGTGTGACTCTTCATTCTGTTTGATTAGCAGAGTCCTTTCCTGCTTTTTCTAGACACTATTTTTTTTTTTTTTTTTGCAAGAGTAGAAATCAGTACCAAAAGTTTGTTTTGAGGAAGTAGGTTAGGCCAGAGTAATTTATGGCTGTCTAGTTACAAAAGTGCTGTCTCACAGTTCTCACACCCTTAAAGTTTGACGGTGCTATTTGAGTTCTGGCTAATGGTCTAGGGGCATTATGGGATATTTTCGGTGGATCTATTTTCAGTTTTCTCTTCCACTGCCGTGAAGATTGTAGAGATCATGTAGTCGCATGGTATAGCCATCAGACAAAAGCAATATGAGTTGCTGATCTAGATACCTTAAAGAGCCTTAAATACTGGTTATAATGTAAGAATGAGAAATAAATTTTGATGAGTTAAGCTATGAAGATTTAGGCCAGGATAATCTGGCCTATCCTGACTAATGCATGATGCTGTATTCAGTCATGGTGTTTGACAATATGTTTTCTCTGCTTTGAATGCTATCCCCAAGCACCTCCACACCTTAACCAAGAAATATTTTCCTGGCTTCTTGTTTATCTCATAGGGTTTAGCTAAGCAGTGATTGTCCTCATCTCCCTTTCTGGGTTATTTGCCTCTTTTACAAGTTTCTGTTGTACATCAGTATATGGTAAAATAATTATTGGTTATTTATGGATTGATGGGATTATTTTGTTCATGCTAGTTCTGTATGATTTAAAGCAATTAGTTTAGATCATCAGTTTTAAAAATTTAATCTGCTGACCTCTGAGAATCCCTAAGATCCTTTTAAGAGGTCTGTGAAATTAAAGCAATGAGCAATGGTAGCCAAAACTGCTAAGATGTTAGTAAATCAAAGTAGAGCCATCAAATTATACCAGGAGTTGTATCAATACCACATGTTTACAGGGGGAAAGAATCTAATTTAAGATGTCCTGGATGAAACATTAAAAATTATAAATTTTAGGTAGTGGCGAGATGATGGTAAGATAATATAGGATGACAAAGAAAAGTAAGTGTGACTTTTATTGGGAGAGACTATTACAAACTTTATAGGTCATATAAAAGAGGGTCTAGTGGTTTTTGGATTTGTATAACTTCTTTAGATATTTAGATCAAATTTATCTTAGTTTTTTTTTTCCTAGTAGGTTGAGATCAGAAATGTGATATATTTTCATAGACCAATCTGAAGTTTAATGAAGCTTGGTAAATATAAGATCTTTCTTCAACACATTTCTAATTTTTACCATTTTTAAGCTTTCCTATCTTTGTAATAAGATAGGTTTAGGGGCACCCCAGAACCCCCAAACCTGCCCATTCTAAATAGCTTCTGTCATATGCCTCATCAAGACAAAACATACTCTAGTGTATAAGACTTTCAATGGAAAGGAATTTTAATATAATTACTGTGCAGTACAGGAAAGGAGAAGAATATAGCTTCCAAATCAAGCACCAAAGATGCCCAAAGAGGCCTGAAAACCTGCCACAAATCTAAGGCACGTTCTGGTGGGAACTCATAGAAAAGGGTCAGAAACAGCCAGACAAGTCTGGGAGAAAAGGAGCAAAATCAAAATCAGGTCAAACATTGCCATTGTTAACCTTCCCATGGGTCTCTCACCTATATCTGTTTCAGCCAAACCAGAACCAAGAAACAAGTGCAGCTTCTTCACATGTCACTCTGCTACATGTACCTCCTCCAGGTCTCCTTCTTGCTCTCCATCATGAATCCTTCCCTTTTCCAGTCTCCTCTCCAACTTCTCTTCCCTGCTCAGCCCTACTCTATCTTGGGTAGGGCAGGGAACCTGGAACCCCTCCTTATCCTGGGGACCACCCTGTTACATCTTCTGTATCCTTCTCATTTTATGCTTAACTCCCCTAGATCTGAAGGGTAATATGAAACAGGAGATTTAGTACCACTTTGAAAGTTTTATGGTAAACTTACAGGCACAGAAAGGAGGAATGATACAGAGAGTATTTTTATATAGATCAAGTAAGAAATATAAACTGCTCTACAGATATATATGCCTTTGTTAAAATGCTACTGGTGTTATTTCCCAGAGTGAACTTCTTGTTTGTTTTTTTTTAGATTTTATTTATTTATTTTTTGCATAGAAGAACTGGGGTGTAGGCCAAAGGTACAGCAGGTAAGAGGATTTACCAGAGACAGAGTGGAGAGCAGAGCAGATGGATCTACTGAAATATACTGCTAAAGGGAGCAGTGAGAGAGACAGGAGACGTCTGCTGCACCATGTGGGTCGGTTCTCTGGCCAGGTATTGAACTCACACCTTAGTGGTGATAAGGCTGAGATTTAACCCCTAAGCCACCAGGGAGACCCTAAATAAATTTATTAGCATGAACTATTACCCAAAGCTTTAGGGAGTTTTACTCTTTTCAGAACAAGCAACCAAAATAATACCAACAAACAAAAAATGACAAAAATGTGTACTGTCAGTATCTCTGGTCAAAATCATTTCATTATCATAGATTTCTGTGTTGGAATAAGCAGTGATGTAAGCTAGATATTATTCTGTTTTCTCGGGGGAGAAATGTTACTAAACTCTTTGTGTCTCAGTTTCTTCATCTGTAAAGTTAGGGTAATAATGGTTTATGTCAGGATTAACTGGAATAATACATGTCAAAGTTATTACAGTTGTGTCTAATACAAATCAAAAACTCAGTAAATGTTAAGCATTAGTTTCATTTATTGTGATGATAGTGAATAACATACAATTTATTGCTAATAATGACTAAATGGGTTAATATGAAGGTAGTTAATAACTGGAATTGAATATATTAATACTTTTTTAAGAGTATATATCTTTCAACATTTGAAAAACTGGGATTATAGTAGAAAACTAAAATGTCATGTAAAAGCAAATTTATGATACCTTAGAACAAGTAAATCATATAGTGCTAATATGTATCTGCTTATTCCAGATCTTTAATAGGTAGATAAACATCCATATTTTAGGGGAGTAGAAAATTCAGTAGGTAAAATGTTTTCACTTTAATACTTAATATAGGTGATTGAAACTTCAATTAAATTGAAATAGTATTCAAGGGTACTTGTGAAAATTTAACTCAAAATTTCAATCAATATTGATAAAAAATTTCTACTCTTAAAAATTAATATTACAAACTCACGTGTGCTTATTAAGACTGGTATAGTTCATAAAACAAGGTCCTATACTTGCTTCTATAAACTATGGGACCAAGACTTTGGCCAAAATTCAATATTTCTCTTCTACAAAACAACTAGTTACAGGTACATGTACGGATCTAACTCTTTTGGGGCAGAACTGCTCTCTGTTCTTTGCCCCTCCAACCTTCAACCACTCACAATTTCCTCCTCAGCCCCCAGTCACAGCTTCTAGATATACCTTCTCTAACATTCCATCCTCCTCTACCAGCTAACTGAGACCTACTGGTACCATTTTTTATGAGCTCCTGGAAAACTACTTCCTGGTCCAGAAGCCAAAACTCATCCAGAAGATGGATAATAACCTGATCAAACTCCAGAGGCTGACAGGCCCTAATCCTGACTGGCCCTCCTCATCTTCAAGCATCACCAAGAGCCTCCTTTACCCAGTGGTTCTTGAGGGGCCTGGCCTAGAGCTTCTGCCTGAATCACTCCCTCCAACCTTGTTAGAACTTTAGTGACCCCAGAGCTGTAAACTAAGTGGGAAAAAAAAAAAAAGAGAGAGAGAACAAGCTACCTGTAAAATACTCGTAGGTATACAAAATAGCAATAACAAAAAAAGGACAAAGGAAGGTGGGAAGGAGAAAATTATATTGAACAAAGATAGTCTTCTTTTAAATTTGTTTTAATTAAAATACATTACATATTTTTGTGGCTCGTAGCTATATTTTTAAAATGATGTTACAAGAATTTCCAAATAAACCTGTATCAACACTGAAGAAATAGTGTCCCAGGTCTCTGTACGTCTAAATATATTGTGTTGCTTACTTTTGCTGATGGTGAAATTCTTTCCCAGTAATTACAAGCATTGATCAAGAATCCAGTAAAATAAGAGACTCCAAATCAGTCAGTACTTATGTTTTTAGTAAGTTTAGTTCACTACCACACTGTTCTCCAATGTTCTTATATGAAGGCAACTAAAGCATGATCAAACCCAACCCTTTGGTAGGTTTTATTCCAATTCCTCAGAGTTGTCCTGAGTTTCCATAGACAAGAATGTACTTTCATAAACCAGAAAGTTTAATAACTAAACCCAAGAGCTTTATGATGTAGTGAGGTAGCTCCAATGTGGGTTCATTAAATGGAAAGCAAATAGCGTAGTCTGGTTTGATAGGAACACTTAAATTGCATAGGCCTTTCTGGACTGAAAATGAGATTTCTTGTTCTGTAAAATATGCTTGGAATTAAAGTACATAAATTCCATCAGGACCAAGGTCTTTCAAAATAATCACTGTACACACTAATTTATTAATTAAACAGGACTTACGAATAATAGGCAAAAATGACCTGACGTAATTGTTACAAGACGCTCTTGTCTTAGATGCCAGTCTTGGAGGCAATCCAGTTGCGGTAGGAGGTCACTCGAACATAGACACCTGGCTTGTTGATTCTACCACATTCTACACCCCAGCTCACTATTCCAACAAGGTACCAAATATCTCGAGAATTGGGGTAAACCAGTGGTCCTCCAGAGTCACCCTAAATAAAAAAAAGAATATTAACACTTATGAAAATTTACTTCTTGATTATTTACATTAAGCGATAAGCACAGGATGAAGTTTAATGGTTTATGTTTCATAGAAACCGTGGAAAGATGTATGGTATAAATTCCTTCATCACCTTTAACCTCAACTCTGGATGGCAAGAATATACTCCCTGGGACTCCTTAAGATTTACCTGACCCTTGAAAGTGTGAACTGAGAATTTACAAAGTTTAGTTCTATGAGAAAAATTTTGGGAAATGTGTATTATGAATGTACTTGGAGTCCAGGACTACATAGATGAGAAAAGTGACAAGAACCCTAGTCACGTAGGCTCAAAAGGTAAGACAAATGGACTGAATGTAATTGAAAATTTTCAGACTGACCCTTTTTTGACATGTAGTTTACAGTATAGATTGTGATGCTAGACTATCTTGATTTGTATGCCAGTTCTTCTACTTTTTAGCTGTGAGACCTTATGTAAATCACTCTACCTTCTTCAGTTTCCTTGTCTATAAAATGACGATAATGATAGAATCTATGTCATAATGTTAGGATGAAAATTAAATGAATTAATATTTGTAAAGAACTTAGGTCAATCATTGACTAAGTCCAATATACATGTTTGTTAAAAACTTCTAAATTCATTTTGTCTGCAGGGAAGAATTACTTTAGTGTCAGAGCGAAAAGGAAATTTGACAGACTTGTCAAAGTGCAAATGAACTGAAGCATAAGATTGTCTCTATTAATTATTTCCATAAAATAATAGTAATTATTTATATACTATTTGTCCAAAGTGAATAATGTTAGCCTTACCTGGCAAGCATCAATGTTTCCTTCCATATAGCCAGCACATAACATTGTGTCCTGCACCAGACCATTATATCCTTCTTTAGAATTACAAGTGTTTGTATCAATAATCTTCACAGGTGCTTTCTGAAGTAACAGTGGGTATTCACCTAAAGAAAGATATATTAGCAGAAAAGCTGCTCTGAAAAGAACAAGACAGAGACATTATTTTGTCCTTTGTGCAGAAGGCCTACATTTGACTCCCTTTATTCTTAAAATTAAAGGCCCCCATTCAAAGCAGTAAAAAAAAAATTGTTCAAAGAAAAATTTGCAACATCATTTTAATGCTGCCTTTATATATCCTTATCTCTCTACTTTGGACCAGACCTTTCTCAAGTAAGTTAGAGACTTTTTACAACTAAATCGCTCTCCTTGGAATGTTCCAAACTCAGGAATTTACAGTTTCGTAACTCCACATGTACCTTCCCTGAGAGATCACCTGGAAGTTGTGAGTCTCTGGAAGTAAACTGCACCTTTAATACTGTACCGAGATCACTAATTTTTCTGGTTATTTTTGCACTTTAAATACTGTATTAAGTTTTCACTGAACTTACCATTATAGGAAAGTGCTCCCCATCCTGTTACAACAACTCCTTCACCTGGTGGAAAAATCTCTGTAGCTTCAGGAAGACAAACTCTATGTACATCATTTGTAAATAAAACTTTCTCTGTGAGCAGTATAACTGCGATATCATCATGATGTTCACCTGGGACGTAGTCTTCATGAATAATAATTTGTTGGACGTAACGTTTCATATAGGGGGGTGTTACTCGAGTGCCGAAACTGACAGTATAGTTTCTTGGATTCTTTGTCCTAAAGAGATGAAAGTCATATATTTTGTATTTGTTTCAAAATCATAAGTGTAGTCTGTACCTACTAATTTCAAGAAAATATTTTTTGCTCTATTATCTATTAGCAATGATACAATTGGATTTTTTTCATTCATTTAAAAAGTCTTGTTTGGATCCCTACATAATGCAATATATAAGGCAATGGGGATATAAAAATAAAAATAGTTCATATTTTCAAGAAATTTAAACCTAATTTAAAATGAGCATTAATACAGAGCTATAATTGCTTAAATAGTTGTATTTATAATGAGTCAACTACAAAATGGAGGACTTAAATCAGTATGCTCTAGGAATGGAAGATTTGTTAGGAGAAGTGAGCACTAACTGATATCCCTGGAACCACAGTGGTGCAATGGAAGATTTCTTAAAGAGCATTTTGGATGGAACTAAATATATGTCACATTTGCCTAAAATATGAAGAGAAGGATTTGGCATGTGCAAAGGGGAAGGGAGATATGAAAAAGATGATGTGTTTTAGCAACAACAAATGGTTTGGAATATCTAAAATATACACAAGTGAAAGATAAGAATAATGTGAGGAGGAAAATGTAGAATGAAAAATAAATGACTGATCCCATTCTTAATGGTAAGGGAGCAAAGTCTTAGATTGGTTTATCATAAGTTGTCTTCTAAACCACAATACTTTTTTTAAAAATTTTTTTATTAAAATATTTTAAAATTTACATATACTTGCCATTAATTGTAATCCCCATGTATTCCCCATCACCATCTCACCAGTGC
>JAGFMF010011712.1:1992344-2011077 GCA_019455555.1 Galemys pyrenaicus
TCCCCAGTCTGTCCTTGACTCCTCATTTTTGGTTTCTGTGTTTATATTGCTGTTATTGTTATTATTAATATTGTTCTTATTCCTTTCCTTGATCCTCATAAACCACAATACTTTTGAGAATGGAAAGGAGTGCTACAGAAAATAGGGGATAATAGGCATAAAATGGACCTGCTCCAGGGTCTTTGGTCTCCCCAGTCTTGGATACAAGATGAACTTACTTTTGAAAGCAGTGAGCTGCAGTCACCAGGTATCTATCACTGATCAAAGAGGCCCCACAGTACTGTTGACCATTCTTTTTGAGACTTGCTTGCCATGGCCATTCTCCTTCCTGAGCAGTGGAACCTCCCTTGACTCTGTCATATGTAGCTGACATCCTTGCTCGTCTCCCACAGCCTGGCAGAAAGGGCCAGTTTTGTGCCATTGAATATAGGAAAATAACATTTATTAGATTACAAAACCAAGAGTGAGGTGATGTCACTCATATATGATTATGTAACATTTATTAGATTACAAAACCAAGAGTGAGGTGATGTCACTCATATATGATTATGTCTGACAATATCTTGCATGAACTGGAACAGAGCAAAATATATCTACCTAGAAATCATTAGCACCTCCTGAGTCATCTGCAGACCCAGTGTCTCCAAGATACAGTAACACTTAGAGAATGTGAAAGCTATGCGAGGCAGATATAGTGACGATTAAGTTCATGGGCTATGTAACTACACTCCTTGGTTTGAATTCTGGCCTAACCATTTGCAAACTGGATATATCCGAATAATTTATTTTACTTCTTTGCGCTTTAGTTTCTCCATCTCTAAAATGAGCTGCTAATAATGCTTATCTTTAGGATTGCAGTGAGGATTAAGTGATTATATATAAGTGCTTATAACCATGTCTGGTCAGGAGTAAAAAATCTTGACTGATATGTTTTATATTTTTTTAATATTTTATTTATTTATGCATATAAGAGCTGGGAAGCAGTGGGTGAGGCAGGAGAGGTCTGCTGTGCGATATGGGTCCCCTCCCTGGCCAGGGATCCAACTTGTGCTACAGTGGTTGCAGAAGCTCCATGACGCGGAGTTCAATCCCTTGCACCACTAGAGAGGCCCTTTGATATGTTTTAGATCATCTCACACATTTAATTAAAAAGTATCCAAACTTACGGTTGTTGATTATCTTTTCAGCATCAGCCTTACTGATTTCTGATATAAAACAAAAAAAAATAGTAAATTTAGTATCTAGCATTAGTCCCTTTACCTTCATACCAATGGAGTAGGAGGATCCAGCAGTAATAGTGATTCTCAGTATAAAGTTTCAGTAGAAAAGAGAGAAACCAATTTACTGAAGTTGTCCTTTGACTATATGGAAATAACATCATATTTTCACATTAAACTTTTTCGTTTAATTTGGATTGTATTCTACATCAGCTAAAATGGAAAATTGCCAGAATCTTTCCTTAAAAGAACAGGAAGATTCCTGAATGCGATTCTGTCAGTACACAAAAATAACTTTCAAAAAGTGACATCTTATACAGGCAGTCTTATGCTGTTTTTGAAAGTTTATAGGGGCTCATGAAAAGAATAGCAAGACTTGCCATTATTTATAAGGACCGTTTAGTCTTACTGTCTTGCTCTAGAATGAGAAACAGCTGCCCCCTACCCAGGAGTAATTTTAAGGTTGGTGTTAATATGATCTGAGTGTTTTTTTAAATAATGGAAAATAAAAATACAATGAAAAAGTAATTGCTCTGCTGTAGAACAATGACTTCTTCATTCTTTAAAAAATGAAGATCCACTGTTAACTCAAAAACTTTTAACAAGTAAATATTGGCTGAAGAAAAACAAAATTTTTTAAAGTGAAGATGATGTTTGTGATATGTGTTAAGGATAAACTGATCAAAGTAACACTTCTCCATCTAATACATGAGCTTACCCATTAGTGTAAGAGAATTGGGGTCTGTAGGCAAGGACCCAGATTGGTTCTTCAGCATGTAACGTAATATGCTTTCAATTTTTCGTTTTGTGTTTTCCTTCTGTGACCTGGGAGCCTTGAACATCAGCCATATATGTGCTGTCACACTGTTGCTATTAGAACTGGGAACAACATAAAGGTATCACATGTTGAAAAAAGAAAAGAGAAAACATTTTCTTCCTCATTCCCTGGCCTTTAATAGCTTGATTTCTACTGCTCTTTCAGGGGTTTTTGTAGTACCCACACTTTAAATTATTAACAGAATTGTCCATCTGCCTTCATTCACTTGGTAACAGTATGTATTCAGCTGTAATAGTCAGTTTAGAGGACAGTTAGTTCCACAAATCTAAAAAATAGAATAGACTTGAAGCACAGGTTAGATGTATCATCTAACAATTGGGATGCTTTACTCATGCATTCATCATTTCCTGTACAATGGCTATAGACAAGTGATTTGGCTAGGTGCTATTGGATGATGCAAGGATCACCCATGAGACATGGTTCCTAACCTTAAAGAACTTCTAGATTTCTAGGAGAGATAAGACATATACAGTTGACTATAATAAATGAAGCAGAAATGAGATAGTGACATTTATCTTACTTGCAGATAGAGAAAAGAAAGTTAAGTAAATTTTTACTTAAGGGAACAGAAATTTTCAAGGATAAAGTGATATACATTTGAGTCTTTGAGTATTTTCATCACTATTTTATCATGAACCATGCAATTTCATCAGGCAGAGAAGATGAGAGACAGAAATCCAAAATAACTGATTGAAGCAATGTTATTTAGCATTTATTGGGCATCTGCTATGCTCCAGATACATTTTTAATCACATTTAGACTCTACAATAACCTTGCAATATAGGTGTCATTACTTTTATTTATAGATAAGGAAAAATTGAGGCTCTGATGTTGTCAAGCTTACACTGCTAATAAATAAGGATCCAGATTCTGTATAGTTGACTCCATAACCCAGGCTATTATGTTATGCATTTTATCCTCTTATGCAGCCAGCCAGAGATAGAGAGGGTCTTTAAATCTAGGCAGTGGGTAACCGTGAAGAATGGATAAGTAAAACCACGCTTGAGGAAGATTAATCTGACTGTGGTGTTCAGGCAGCTTAGCTTGGAAGCAAAAAAGAAGTGGGCAACCCAAAAATCTGGTCAATGGATATGTAGGAATTGTCCAGTGTCTCTGAAGTTAATTTTCTGAATTGGCACTGTCATTCTGTGAGTCCTCTTAATGTATGGCTCACCTTTTGGCATATGAATCAATAATCATTCTTAGAAAGCACTCTAATCACAGAAGTTTACTATTAGCATAGTAGGGTATGCCAAATTAAAAAGTTCTGTCCTGTAGCTATTCATTCATTTTCTATAGATCCACACTTGCTATAAATATTTGAAGTTACATGCATAGGAAAACAAGGCAAAAGCCTTCTCTATGTCTCGTATGTCTTGCCAGTACTAAAATTGACTCCCTAGTTTAATGCTAGTGAAATCTTGATTCGCTCTGCAATTTCAGGAGTGCCATGATTTCCAGGAGTAGGAGGGAAAGGGTAAATAAGCATGATCTTGTGGTGCTGATGAAGATAAAAGCAGTAATGACTGACTAAATCCCACTCCCCATCATGTCCCTCTATAGTCTCAAACCTGTGGTCATGTTTCAGAATTAGTTTTGCCTTTTCTTTTGTTTTGTTCCTTCAAACTTTACATATGGATGAAACATTTGAAATGTGTTTATTTGCAAATATTTTCACATGCATTATCTTTTTTGATACTGAGTACAGTTTTATAAGGGAAATAAAGTGTTATCAGTATTTCTCAGATATTAGTACATCTGAAATTGACACAGATAGGACACAACAAAGGAGAACAAATTCAGAGTGATACTGTGACTGGCCATGCTTTTGAGCAACTAAGTGGCAAACACTAGGCTTAGTTTATCTAACTCTTGTTCTAGGGTTCCCTCTGCTATTCTGTTCTATTCTAAACCCATATGCAGAGACCACCGTGTAGTTTACATTTTTGTTATGTTGACTGAAGGATTTCCTTTACATAAAACCCATGTGTAAATATGTTTCTTCTACCCTGTATGAACTTCTAGACATTTCCACAAGACGTTTGGCTCACTTTCTAGAAGAAAAATACGGGAAAATAGTGTTTGTATTTATGTTAATGCTAAATTAAAATGTTAGAACATCAGGAATTGCTCTAAGAGGCCATCTAGTATTTCCTGGACATAGAGACTTAAGAATCCAGAGGGATAAATCAACTGTAATTAAGGTTTGATACATTCTGTATAGCTCTAAAACAACTAAGTAACCCAGTATTTGCTCTGGCTTCATACTATACAATTGGTATAACACTTAGCTTAAATAAATCTATTTATTAGTAATTTATTGACTAAATAATAATGTAGCAATAAACTCTTTGTTCAGAGAAACTTGAAATGTAATGCCATATATATGTTGAATTCTTTTCTGACTTAATATTAGTTACTTACACTAATGTGATGACTTGAGAATTGATATATTGTCTGTAAATACTAGAACTTTCAAATGCATCAGACATCTGTTAAAGAAAACATAGTCAAACATCAAATTACAATTGTATATATTTCAGATAATTAATAAAGAAATAAATTTTAATAAATATACTTTACCTTAGTCTCAAGAATTTTGCTAAGATAATGATTTTCTGGTGATGTCTCCCTTTCATAATTTTTATTATATGGTATATCCAGCACATTAAAGCTACCTCCATAATAATAGGTCCTGCTTTCTGTGAGAGAAAGAAATGATGCGAGAATAATTTCAGAGAAATAGATTTCAATACATGTATAGATTATATAGCAATGCCAACTAATTAAGTATTGTGCACATATTAGATATTGAAAAGTCCTATGAATCTTTCTGGAATAATTGCTTTAAAGAAAATGGATATTGTGGGAAGTATTTATAAGAATGGAGCAGGTGTAGAAGAATAATCTCTTAATTGAGACAGATAAGACTATAAACTAGAATAATCAACTTGCAGTCTATGAATAAAATTATCATTTGTTAAGTATCTACTATGTGAAGATACTTTATAATATCTGGTTGAAGTGTACCCATTTTTCAGGAGAAATATGATCATGGAGATATTCAGTAACTTTTCAGAATCCTGTATCTGTTAAGAAAAGCCAAGAAAAACTTGATCTGTCTGACTCCAAAGTCTACTACCTAACCATTGATAGTGGACTAGAAACCTAAAGCACCAAGGGGGAGAAGGGTTGGGGGGTAGGGTAAGAACAAAGAGGGAATGAAGTATAATGGTCAGTGGTGGGGGAATATAAGTTAGTTGGTGGTAGGTGCACTGTGCTGGTAATACCTGATGGTACCTCAATATTACCTCAGTTAAAAAAAAGTTTGTGCCATTTAAACAACCATCTATTTCTAGAAGCAGATTTGAAGGTAGGATTAAAAGTAGGAAGAATGGTTGAAACTGTGGTAAGTGAAACAAGTGGTAAGTGAAACAAGTGGTAAGATTTTTAAATGAGGAAAACTGAGTCATAGTAGAAGGCAGGCATACCATACTCAAAATTTATAAGCTGTATATTGCCCCTCCCCACCACTGTGACTACAGAATGACCATGCTAGAATATATCCACACAAAACAAGGGAATATTTTTTCCCATCTTGGAATTCTCCCCAATTCAAGGAACTAGATCAATTATAGTGATAACTTGGGTTCCTCAACAAAACAACCCAAATAAAATAGTGTATATTGAAAGCTGCTATCAACTTATATTTCTTTCATATAGAGCTTCCTGTTATTTCTTTAATGTCTAATCTCTAATCTTAAATACTAACAAGGCCTGAAAGATCAACATTTATTTAATAAAACTATATAATATGAAATGCTGCCAAAAAGAGAAAATCTCAGGGTGAAGAAACCAAGAAATTAAATAAAATATTATAATCAAAGCTTTTATAAGATCCAGATGTTATATAAAGGGATATCTAGAGAGTATAAAACCTAACTGTTTAAATATATAATAGCAGAAGTATATAATTCAATAGAATTGGAAAATAAATAAGAAAATGTCAAAAAAGTCATTCTTAAAAGATTAAATAATCAAAAATAGTAAGGAAAAGAAGAAAATTAGAGACAACATTTAGGGATCTTAATATCCAAATTACAGGCTATCCAGAAGAAAAGTAAAGAGGACAGGAAATAATCTAACAAGATTTTCAGAAAACAAAGTATATAATTTCTAAATTGAGAAGACCCACTAAATGTTAGCACAATGAGTGAAAATAAGATGTAAATAATATCACATTACCATGAAACTTCAAAATACTGGAAAATAAAATTTTAAAATAAGGTTTTAGCAGAAGGTGTAGGAGTAAATCTATCTTTAAAAGCTCTGTCAAGACTTGCTGATAGAAACGTGTGAAGCAAGACACTATAGATTTTGCTTCAAAATTAAGAGAAAACTTTCCAAACGAGAATTCTATACTATTAAAGTAATTAAAACATTTCAGAAACCTAAACTGCCAAAAATGAGCCTCCTAGAAAGCTTCTAGAATATACATTCCACCAAACTGAGTGAATAAAAAATAAAAAGGAAATAGAGATTCTAGGCATTAGGGGATTAGATGCAATGCAACAAACAATTGAAGTAATCCCTCTGTTGCTGCTGAAGGAAAATTCCAAGTAAACAGCCATGTTATCAGTGAGTGAATAAGTATGGATAACTCATCTTCTAAATTAGAAGGTGAGAAAATTATACCAAAATTAACTAAAAATTAGGATATAGAAATACTAAGAATTGATTCAAAAAACTGAAAGTTGTTACCTATGAGAAATGACAAATAGGAAAAATGGAGAAGGAGCAGCATGTTTCATAAAAAGTCCTGACAATTTGACTCAACTCTGAATATATATTTAATATAATATATACCTTAATTTAATCTATATTTGGAGGGAAAAGAATCCAAGCATGGAAATTAATGGAAAAAGGAATGGATGGTGATGATATGTTCTACTTAAGCATACAGAAATATATATTCAAAATGAAACAATTGTACTAATTCTGTCTGCAAACCAGAATGAAGAAATAAATTTTACGATGTAAAAAGGACAATATTGCTAACTACTAGGAAGTGAAGGAAAAATGAGAAGTGTGCTGATTTTCATGCCTTTCAAAGCAGTATATAATAAGATAAAGTCTAAAGTTGAAACACAAGGTTTTTGAAAAATGACTCCAAATTTCCTCATGTTTTTTAAAGTCTGTTTTGAAATCTATGTTAAAGGGAATTTTTTATATCTTACTGTCTTTGTTAGGAAGAAGTAATTGAAAATTCAATATTCTTCTGTTTCTCTTCAGATAAATTTAGTGTCATAAATTAATCGTAAACTAACATACATTGTACAATCAGATTTTTTTACATATCTATTAATTATCTCTATATTCATATGTGTATATAAATTCTGTAACCTGTGTATATTCAAAAATGTATCTGCTATAAAGTGTTTGACCAGTGCTAATAATGTTCACTTTTGGTATCTTGGGTCACTAATGTTTATTTAAAGGAATACTACCAGTTGGTTGTAATTTTTTTGTCTTTTGTGGAAATGGAAATAATGATTATAACAAACTGAGGAAATAATGATTATAAAAGCAAATAAATCAAAAATGTATGTTTTACCCACCTACTGCCAGAAAATGAACCAAGAGACCAATAGTTAGTCCCAGGATTGCCAACACTCCAAACACAATTAGGGCGATCATCCATAGTGGCAGTGAGGACCGGGGAATTGTGACAGGTCTGCAAGTCAAGGAAGTGAATAAGAATGATAGATTGGAAAAATCACAGTGGGTTCAAAGCTTTCCTTCTTCCTGCTTACTCACCCCTAGAAGTTTCACAGCTTAGGCAAAGTAGTAGCAAAGGACATCTGAAGACAGAATGGAAGGATGGGAAGAAGAGAGGAAGAAAAATCGACATGTTACTTTACATTTTGATTGATGCTCTCTGGGTGAGTGCCATGAAATTATTTCCCAGGACTATGATGATAGGTGCCAGTTTCCTATATATACTTAGCATCTGTTTCCTTCCCATGGTCAATTGGTAGTGACAGAGTCAGTATCAATAAGAACATAAGTGCTTATTAGGAAAATGATTCGGCAAGAAATGCATAATAATAGTTTAAAGGAAGGACAATGTCAAAGGGAAGATAAAGAAAGAGACTACCATAATCCAGGGGTGTGGAGTGAGAAATCAAAGAAAGTGCGATGAATCTGAGAAAGTTTACAGTAAAGTATTTGTCTGAATTTGGTAATTAACTATGTTGGTAAAGGATTAGGAATAAAAATAACACAAGGGGGCCTCCCTGGTGGTGCAGGGGTTTAGTCTCAGCACTTTCAAGCTGTCACCAGCCACTGTAGCATGAGTTCTATCCCTGGCCAGGGAGGTGACCCACATGGCTCAACAGATCTCTCCTGTCTTGCCCACTGCTCACCTAAGCAGTGTATTTCAGTGTATCTGCCTGTTCTGTTCCCTACTCTGTCTCTGGTGAGTCCTCTCATCCCCCATAGTTCTGGCCTGCATCCCAGCTCTTGTATGCATAAATAGACAAATCTTAAAAACAAAACAACAAGCTTTTACCTAACAATGTAAAAGAAAGCATAATGCAATGTATCAGAGATATAAGCGGTAACTTGGGAAAGAAAATATTAAAATTTTTATATCTTGAGTTTAAAAGAATTTAAATTTCCAGTACACAGTTGGTGGTTAACAGAGGAACCGGAACTGGGGATACACATTTAGGAGTCATCCCAAAACAGAAAAGAAAATACTCTGGTTTCTCTTCAGACCAAAACAGAAAAGAAAACTGTAAAACTATACTAGTTTATTTTAGTGCTGGCTAACTATAATATTTTACAAAACTTGTATTTCTTTTCCTAAGGAAAATGAGTGTTTCCATTCTAACTACAATGTCTCATGTCCTTTCTGAATCTCATAGCATCACTGATATCTCTCAAAAGACTTTAAATTGTTGGCATGTACTTTCAACTGTAAAAATCAAAATACTGTTCACCTTTCAGTGATGGGTCAACACTGACTTCATCTCAAAAGAATTCAGCTGTACTGAAACTACTCAGTTCCTGGATTAGTTTGCTCCACACCCTTTCATGTCTCCCATGAACTCTTACTAGTTATTTCTTCCCCTAGTTTTAATTGGGACTATACTTACACATTTCTTATTTTGACTAGTTTTAGCTTTAAAACTTTGCCTCAGAGCAGAACTTCATACAGGTTGGGATTTTTTTTCTTTTATCTCTGCAATTTATTTTAAGAAGACATATTCTTATAAAAATGGATATAAAACTAAATCTATTAAGAGTTGACCTACTAAGATGTGGTAGAATTCATCAACACTACAGTTTTAAAGTGAAGGACTGAAGTACCTTTCTAATTTTCAATTCATGATTTCATGAATGCAATTATATCATAATTTTCAATTACCCATAATTGAAAATGCTATAGAATTTTATATTTACATTCCCTAACTTTTTTTCCACTTTGATTATTGCTTTTTATAGCTCAGATGTTTTTCTGGGTTGTAACCCTCTCTAGTTTATAATCTAAAGGTTCAAGCCATGACACAGATTAAATAACTGTTTTAAAATGATAGACTTCCCAGATAGAATTGTCAATTCCCTATTTAGCCATTGTTATTGGTAGTCCATGCTATCAATTCTGAAAAAAATCACGTAAGGGGAATTACTGGAAGAAGATAAAGAATATCGATTATGTCTTGCCACAGGGAAAATAAAAAATTAAAACTCTCTCAGCCAATATTTATCAATGCTAGTTAACAAGGATCTAAAACACAGGTTTTGTTTTTTTTTTTCCCCAACCTATGAATTAACCCTTAGAAAAAAATTGATATTGGTGTGGTTTTGAAGTCTTTCTTTCACTTTTAGTTCTTTTCTTCTTGGATATTTATCACCTAGGCATCCACATATAATCACAAAATTAAATAAGGTCCTCCAAATGCACCTGCACAACCCACTGTGTCCCCAAATCTCTCCATCCTCTTTTGGGCAATCAGATTAAAGCCTCACTCTGAGAAGATATCCACTGAATTACAGCTTTTACCTTGCTTGGGTACTAGGAGTACTTAGAAATAATGGCTTAATCCTTTGAAATCTTTCAGGTTAAAACACACAAGTGTCAAATGATGATGGTGAAGGAGATGGCACCTATAAATTTTAAAACATCATCCACCCAGCATAAAGGTGATGACTACCTTACAGAGAAAACAAAACAAGCATGCTGCTTTCTCCTCACTTTTGACTATTTGTGATCTCTCTCCCTTACTGCCAGATCAAAGATATAGCTAATCAGAAACTTCATTCATGAAAAATATACCATCTTTAACAAAGAAACCACATAATAACAAATTAATTCAAGAAAAATCTTTGTAGTATATTTTATCACATTGAATATTCTTTCTATTCATGTTTACATATATATGTATGTGTGTATATCTTGAAGGGCTCAACTGTTAACTCAGGATACACATTTTTAGAGACCAATCATGTAATGAGTGAATTTATATTTCATCATTGTCTGAACACTGACTACATTAAAATTAGATTCAATTAATTTTTCTATATTGCATATATTTTGATGAAAATATCTTGATTTGAATATATAAATAATAAACATTTAATGATCACTGTTCATAAAATAGACACTTTAAAACTAAACTTCACATTTATATATAATCAAACATTATAATTCATGAACATTTTACAAGTAAAAATATGCAGTTTTATTTTTTAAAATGAAGTATATAAAATTCTGTTCTACAAGAGATGTTTGAGGAGAGTAAAATGGCTTCATAATATTTATCATCAATCTTATGTCTGATTTTTTATACTAATGAACTTTCTAATTCATAAAAATAGGTGGTTTTATGTATGAGTCTACAGAGAACACCTAGGAAGCAATGGTACTGGGAGATTCAAGACCGTATTCATGAATGTACTAGAAAGAACAAGATGTTAAACAAATGCAAGGGTCATGATAGACATCACCACCAATACCAACTTAACTTTTGATTTTTTAAGAGAAAATTTTCTCTCCATTTCTTCTTCACTTTACTGCAGTCATACAATTGTATTATTTTTCATACACAGGATGTTAAAATGCATGTCACCTTTTAGAAGCACTCTCCAAGTCACTCCATGAAACTACATCTTCCTTAACAAATACAGGTATGTTCTAGGGTTGTCTCCATTCAGGAAATCCAAAATATTGTGGGACAATTACAAAATTCCTCTTAGAATCAGTTACTTCTCTGCATCTCTTAGGTAAGAGTCATACTGGGGAAACATAATTCTATTTCTGTCAGAATTTTAGGCAAGCAAATCTCCACTTACCTATACATTATGTGCTGAGATAATGGCTGTAGATGTTAATAAAAATAAAGGATACTTCTGTGCTGCTTTTGTCCTGATCAGTGGTTCTCAGGTAAATGTGCTAACCACAATGATAGTTGGGATTTTAAGGGCTGGGTGCAAAGGCAGACAGCAATTAAAGGGAAACTTGTTTAACAAGTGTTGATGACAGCTGTGGAACTGTGGTGTAAAGGAAGAAATAAAAACTGTCTTTGAATGGGATACTTAGAAAAATACAGTAGACATTACTTGGATTGGTCACCTGTGAGTTCCACCCACAAAATACCACTACAGGTGGGTGAATCAGTGTTCTAATTTAGATTCCATCCATTCTTCCCATAATATAGAACTCCTCCCTGGTGAAACCCAGTTGAATTCATCAGCTCTCTCTTGACAAATAATTTACATGCAAGTGGATTTTTTCATACAATAATTATGCTATAGCATTATTCACTTAATGCATGCTTTGATTAAAGCTTTCTCATGGACTCTATGTTCTTCTATAAGAATGGATTTGAAAATGAAGGTAGGTTTTGGTGTGAGAAATATAAGTTCTGTTTTGATTCTTTATAGGAAATGAAAGTGATTCATCTGATCAGACATTTAGCTAAGAGAATATGGATTAAGTTTTTGGGTGACACACCAAATTCTCATAAGAACAAAAATTTCGGGAGGACATTTAAGATATTTTGGACACAAATATATAGATTCTTGGTACCATTCTTTAACCTTACAGTTACTCAAGTTATTCATTAATTTGATATTTGCCATACACTTCCTGAGGCTACATGTTATTTCCTAGTAGTAGAAATACAATGAATATAATAAAATTTGTACATCATGGAGATTACAGTCTAATAGACAGAGACACAGTGAGAAAATACCAAGTACATTATTTAATATGAGATACTTATACATGTTATAATAAAAATAAAGTAGAATTATTAGGTGAAGGTGGTATGTGTGTGGGAGCAACATTCTTTAGGATATTCAGGAAAGACTTTTGTGTGGAGAAAGTTTTTGAGCAGAGACTTAAAAGATGATATTAATGGTCATAATTCATCTCCCTAGTATATATTTATAATCTTCAAAATTCCCAGCTACTTTCAGGAAAAATACAAACTCTTTGGTTGACATTCAAGGCTATATTGGATGCCATCTCTCTTAGTCTGTGTTGTTCCTTAGCTCAGTAATACAGCAGAAAATTCATGACCTCTATGCCAAGACCAGTCTACAAGTAACTAGCTATACATAATATCTCTGGATATAAATCTCTCAGTGTCAGCTTTCTCATACACAAAGTGTGAAGTTGTTGTATGAGACCACAATGCTGAGGGATATGTCTAGGACATTACATTATCTTAACAATGACTTTACCTGGAACTATCAATAGACTTTACTTGATTTTTCAGAGTTATCAAAAAGATGTTACCAAAGAATTGACCATTGTACTTGAGCAGTCAGAGACATTAAATCCCTCACCCCACTTTAGAATATGTGTTCCTGAAGTCACAGCAATTCCAAGAGAGAAAATAATGTAAAATATGTTAGTAAACTATTTGGACTGGTTATGTGACTTTTGAGGTTTAGCAGAAGGTAGGGGTATGAAAAAACTATCTCCTCTTGTGGCCTCCCAAGAAAAATCTTCATAAATAAATTCCCATGTTCATTAAAATTGCTACCTAGGGCCCTCCCTGGTGGTGCAGTGGGTTAAGCAACACACTATGAAGCACACCGCAGCCACTGCAGCACGAGTTCGATCCCTGCCGCTGGCTGGGGAGGGGACCCATATGGCGCAGCAAACCTCTCCTGCTGTGCCCGCTGCTCCCCTCAGCAGTGTATTTCCGTCCATCTGCCTGTTCTGCTCCCCACTCTGTCTGGTGGATTCTCTCACCCTCCACACCTCTGGCCTGTACCCCAGTGCTTGTATGCATAAATAAATAAATCTTTAAAAAAAAAAATTGCTACCTACCAATACAGAATGATTTGCCTTTTCTTTGGTCCCACCCTGCCCTCTGCACATAGCGGCCAGTTTCAGATTACCCAACATTTGAGTCATTTCTCACAGTTCCATTCCTTGAATGACAAGTGCTTTCTAATTTCCATGCTTTAATTCATAATATTTAATAATCCCAGGATTTCCATTTATAGTCATCTAATGTTTCTATATGCTTTATAGTACCTAATTGCTAATTCCTTCATGAAGTCTTCCTTCTTTTTTCTTTGTCTAATATATACTGTCTTCAGTATTCTTTTGATCTCATTCTACTACCTTGTTATAATATTTTCTATTTAAATTTGTCCTATGGATGATCCTGTAACCCTAATGAAAGTACAAGCTGTTTGAACTTGAAGGTGTGACTTGCATCTTATACTATGTTTTTCATAATGATCATCAGACTGGAAGAGAAGACACGATTTTAGTGTAGGCAGAGATCAGACCACTTTGTGAGTATCAAGGTTCTACAGTGATGTATCATCAGTGATGGAGATTTTCATATCTCTGGACCTTACTTGCTCAATTCAATATTGTCAATTATAGTCTCTTCTCCTGGGTATAAGTTTTCTAGTTTTCTATAAATCATTTCAAGGTTTAGTCTAGAGCATGCACACTAGTCCTTCCAACAATTATTAAAGCACATCTAATTTAAAATTCCTTTCTGCTTAAAGTGTTTTTGCTGTTCTAAACTCTTACTGATATAGTTGCAGATGTAGTTAGAACAACCTCAGTAGAAATTATGTAAAATTATGAGATGTAGATAGATAATTCAATATGATACCATAAATAGAAATATTAAATAATAATTCACATTTTAATGGTTGGTATCCTGTATACTTAAATTCAATTATTTATTTATAAGTTATAAGTAAATATATGAAAAAATCTAGAAAGGTTCACAAAGCAATGATTACTCTCTGGGGTAGGAAAGAGACCAGAAATACCATAGTCATTTCAAAAACTTTAACTCAATGTATACTTTTATTTTTTCCACAGAGATAATGTTTAAATATGTTACTTAAGTAATATCTAAAATATGTAATGTATTCATTGACATGTAATAAAAGCTTATGCTTGATATGGGTCTAAGTAGAAGAAAAAAAAAGTAGTATTGACAATAAAATAAGGGTCCTCAGAGTCAGGGCCCAATTAAAATTGACTGAAATTAATTCATTTGTTGGCTTTGTAGAATTTTCTAAAAAGAGATAATGGTTTGATAACAGTAAGTTCAAAATCCATGAGAACACAGTGAATAAAGTCTCAGAATTGCAAACTAAATTTTAAAAGATGGTAAGAGTTTACCAGGGGGAGAAAAAAATTATCAGAGAAGAAAATTTTAGACAACTATGGCATTTAGAAATTCCCAGGTATGGGCCCTCCCTGGTGGCGCAGTGGGTTAAGCAACGCACTATGAAGCGGACTGCGGCCACTGCAGCACGAGTTCGATCCCTGCCGCTGGCTGGGGAGGTGACCCACATGGCACAGGCAGACCTCTCCTGCCTGGCCCACTGCTCCCCTCAGCAGTGTGTTTCCGTCCATCTGCCTGTTCTGCACCCTGCTCTGTCTGGTGGATTCTCTCATCTCCCCGCGCCTCTGGCCTGTACCCCAGTGCTTGTATGCATAAATAAATAAATCTTTAAAAAAAAAAAAAGAAATTCCCAGGTATATTAAATTGTTTCAGAAATCTCAAGTCATAGTGTGATGGAATATAGGTAAATACAAGAGCATGATGGAAGATAAAACAGAGATATAGGCAGCGGCTAGATGCTAGTATTACATTTAATTTTAATCAGTGAAGCAGGTTCAGGAAGTAGCCACAGGTCAGGTACAAAGAAATGAAAATGAGTCCTTGAAAAACGTATGGTCTAGTAGGATGTTTAGATCCATAAGCAGATCAGTTTTACATTCCTATGGAAAAGGCAATGTGTATCACCAGTCTCAGAGTGTCAGGGAGACTTCCTTATAAGAAGTAATACCTCAGCAGCGTCTTGAATCATGAGTAGGAAGAGTCAAGGACTTAAGAAGTTGCAATGTATAATAAATTTGGGTTTCATTCTCAAAAGGTGTTGAGATTAGGGGTGGAGTAGGATTTTAAACAGGAAAGGTTGCTCCTAAACTAATTCTCCTTGATTACTAAGACATTGTCCCTGCTCTGTTCATACCTTGCTTTTAATTTCATCTTAATCCTTACTCTTTCATCAACTGACTGGGAAGGGATATATGGGGACAATATCTCTTTACCCTGGCTCATTACTTCTGCTTCAGTGATTCTTTGTTAAATGAGAAAATCGACTTAAAGAGCATAAACCTGATGTCTAGTTAATGGAATACTTATATAATATGTATACTCCTATAATAGTGAAAATAAAGTTTTGTGTATTCAACCACAAGTGCCAACTGTGAAAAATTTTAGGGAAAACAACTTAAGAAACCATGATTGGACTATTTTATTTTTATAATTAAGCATGATAATTGTAAAGAATGCAACGTATTATAACAACATATAATTGTCTTTTCTGGAATCCTCTAATTAAGCACTATAAACTGCCAATCTCAAATGTCCTTGTCACCTTACTATGAAATGTTTCAAAATAGATCCTCTTGAAATTTCCTGTACTGAAATTATAAGAAATGAAAACCACGAACAATTCTTATTTACTCAGTCATTAGTAGGTAGTAATTAAGGTATTTAACAAACATCCAGTCAAGTAGTCACAAAGCTAGTTTATAATGTTATGGAATAGACAGTTTTATCTTCTGGTGAAGATTTCTTTTAAGGGCATAATAAGTAATAGTTACATTCATTGATATGCTGATAAGTGTTTAACAACCAGCTAACAGTACCTGAAGATAGGAGATAATTGTAGATTAACCAATTTCCAATTTCTGTGGTATAAATACTCACAGCAAGGCTCATATCAAGTTACCCACATGATGTAACCAAATATATTTTGGAAAGGTGAGAAGTAGAAAGCCTTTATATTATCTTACCACACAGATACTGATAGATGCAAATAACTCAACACTATAAACACTAAGTAAAATGATTAGAACCCTTAATTTTCAATTTTGGTGTGTTTTACATTAAGCTAAAATAATCCTGAAATTTTAACATTCAGCTCACATATGGGAGCAAGAAAGATTTTGCACATACTACTGCTGTACTTTTAAATATTAAAATTTGTAAAGATTTCACAACTTTGGACATGAAAAGGACTCATTATTGCAATAAGGCATACATAAAATTCTTGTTTAAAAGCAAATGATTTATCTTTTACATTAGCCACATGTTGCATGCATGATATACAAAGATTTTTTTCCCACTCAGCAGTGTCTTCATTTTCATGATAGTTTCTATCACTGTGCAGAAGCTTTTTACTTCAATGTTTATATTTGCTTTTGTTTCCCTTGCCATTGTAGTCTTGTCCTCAAATAAATCTCTGGAAAGAATGTCATGGAGTGCTTTGCCTATGTTTCTTCTATGGATTTTATGATTTCAGATCTCATATCCAGGTCTTTTATCCATTTGTGTTAATTTTTGTGTATGTTATGAGACAGTGATCTAGTTTTATTCTTTTGCATATTGCTATACAGTTTCCCCAATATAATTTATTGAAGAGGATCTTATTTCCCCATTATAGACTCTTAGGTCCATCATCAAAAATTTAATTGTAATTAATTCTGAGCTCTAAATTCTGTTTCATTGACCTAGGTATCTTTTTAGTCCAATACTAAACAGTTTTGATTACTATAGCTTTGTAAAATGGTTTTACATCTTGGGAGTGTGATCCCTTTGTTCTGAATTTTTGTCAGGTTTGCTATGATTATTTTGGGTCTTTTGGTTACATATAAACTTCAGTAATGTTTGTTCTATTTCTTGGAAGAATGACATTGAAAATATGATAGATATTGCATTGAACCCATACAATTCAAAAAATGTAGACAATTTTAATCAAATTTAAAAATGGGCACGGGCCTCCCTGGTGGTGCAGTGGGTTAAGCAATGCACTATGAAGCAAACGGCAGCTGCTGCAACATGAGTTCGATCCCTGCTGCCGGCCAGGGAGGGGACCCACATGGCGCGGCAGACCTCTCCTGCTGTGTCCGCTGCTCCCCTCAGCAGTGTACTTCTGTTGATCTGCCTGTTCTGATCCCTGCTCTGTCTGTGGTGAATCCTCTCACCCCCCACAACTCTGGCCTGTACCCCAGTACTTATATGCATAAATAAATAAATCTTTAAAAAAAAATAAATAAAAATAAAAATGGGCAGAAAAACTAAATAGACACTTCTTCAAAGAAGACATACAGATGGTCAATAGGGGCATGAAAAAATGCTCACCTGGGAAATTCAAATCAAAACCACAATGAGATACCACCTCACACCTATGAAAATGACCCATATCAAGTTTGGCAACAGTATGAAGAAAATGGAATCCTGTATACTTTTGATAGGTCCAATCCTTCTAGAAAACAGTACGGATTAAAATATTATATTAAAATAGATGTGCCATATTTTCCAGCTATTCCACTCTTAGGTGTCTACCCAAATAATGCAAAAATACTAATTTAAAGATATATATGCACTCCTGTGTTCATTACAGCACTACTTACAATGGCTAAATTATGGAAACAATGTAAATGTCTAAGGGCAGAAAAGTAGATTTAATTGATGTGTTATATATACACAATAGAACACTACTCAGCTATAAAGACAAAATGAGCTCTTGGCCATTTGTGACAGCATGGGTGGAACAAGAGGAAATTATGGGAAGTGAAATAAGTCACAGCAGAAAAACAAATATATTGGATAATTTCACTTAAATGTAGAAAACTAGAAGAAAAAAACTAAAATAATCAGCCCTAGAAGTTCAAAACCAAAACATTTCCCATTACTTTTGTACTGTAATGATTCTCACTCATTCAGTTCCATCTGATTTCTCCTTGTAAAAAGCAAGCAATAAGACAGCTCTATCTGCTGTAGACTAAAGACTTTTGTCCCATTAATTCATAGGTTGATCTATTCATCTCCAGAATTATAGTATTTGAAGATGATGCCTGGAAGTAATTGGGTAATAAGGGCAGAGTACTCATGTTGAGTTTACACCCAAATAAGAAGGGACCCGAGAGCACATGCCTTGTTCTCTGATCTCCACTAGCGAGGACACAATGAGAAGTCGCTATCTACAATTTAAGAAGTGGGACCTGGGCCTCCCTGGTGGCGCAGTGGGTTAAGCAACGCACTATGAAACAAACCGCAGCCACTGCAGCACAAGTTCGATCCCTGCTGCCAGCCAGGGTGGGGAC
>JAGFMF010011712.1:2015524-2102751 GCA_019455555.1 Galemys pyrenaicus
CACTGGTGAGATGGTGATGGGGAATACATGGGGATTACAATTAATGGCAAGTATATGTAAATTTTAAAATATTTTAATAAAAAAAAAAGAAAAAAAATTGCAATTTGCTCTAAATCAAACAGTTCACTATGTTTGCAAGTCAATGCATTTGGAGTCAGATAATTTAGATTTTTTAACCAGGTTCTCGAACTCCCCATTAAGACGCTCTAATTAGGAATTAGCATCCTGTTTAACTTTTTTTTTTAAGATTTATTTATTTATGCATACAAGAGCTGGGGTACAGGCCAGAGGTGCAGGGAGGTAAGAGAATTCACCAGACAGAGAAGGGGGCAGAACAGGCAGATGGACTGAAACGCACTGCTGAGGGGAGCAGTGGCCCAGGTAGGAGAGGTCTGCTGTGCCATGTGGGACCCCTCTCTGGCCGGCAGCAGGGATAGAACTCGTGCTGCAGTGGCTGCGGTTTGCTTCCTAGTGCGCTGCTCAACCCACTGCGCCACCAGGGAGGGCGCTGTTTAACTATTCTAATCTTTCCTCAAAACATCAGCTATTAATTTTTTAAGTTTCTAAGACCAGCATGTCACTGTTATTCTTTCATGCTGCACCCATTTAAAATTCTTCATTGGCTCCACGTGTTCAACAGCAGTGTTCTTAAATTCTGTTCCCTTAGAATCAACTCGGCCTCTACTTCCAAAAATTTAGAATTAAAAGGCTTAGTGTAATATGATAGTTAAGGGGCTTCACATTTAATAAGTCCCCCAGGTGGCCCATAGTGACTTTTTTAAATTTTATTTTTAATTTTAATTTTTTTTGGTGCTTCAATTATTTATTTTTTATTAACTTTTTAAATTTATATATATTTGACATCAATTGTAATCCCCATGTATTCCCCATCACCATATCACTAGTGCACCATCACCTCAGTCCCCCATGCTCCCGTCTGCCCTCCACCCTCCCCCTCTTCCCTCCCCACCAAGTGTCCCCAATTTGTCCTTGTCTTTTCATTTTTGATTTTTGTGTCTTTATTGTTATTATTATTATTGTTCTTATTCCTTTCCTTGATCCTTATTTGGTTCCCTTATATTCCTCCCATGGTGACTTTTTGAATATCACTTCAAGAAAACAAATCTTATATAGAAATCTTATATAGAAATATCACCAATCAATATAACCATATTTTCTACTTAACACTTCTAATGTTTCATTTTACAAAATCTTCTCTATTTCAAATGGCTTTTTGTCAACAAAATGGCTTTTTGTCCACAAAATGGCTTTTTGTCCACAAAAAATACAATTCATACTGTTTCATCTCTACACATTTGAAGAAGACTGTTATCCCAACCCCAAAAAAGTAAATTATCTTTTCCTATCAACCCATCTGTATCAATCAACCCATATCTTTAGCATTTAGATTAAACCTTACATCCTACATAAATCAGCTGAACATGCTCTCTTCATCAAATTTCCATAGCACTTATTATCTGTGTCATATTTTCTTTGGTTATGCTGTTAATAAATCATATATACTTTTAAAAAATCACATCTAAATTTCTTCAACTCGATCATAAACCTCTGGTGGACAAGACATATGCAACTAGTGACAAAAATCAGAAATCAGTTTACATACTATATGATCTTGGCCAAGTTATGTCACCATTTCTGAATCCTAATCTCCTCATCTTTAAATAGGTTAAATTATACCTTGCATTAGAATTAGTGCTATTATTAAATAAAATTATATAACTAATGCACTTAATGTCAGACTGAAGCAGTTACTTGGCACATGTGAATTGTTTCCATTCATTTTTCCTCTCTGCCAAATTTAAATGTCCTTTTGCCCTTCAGTTATTCAGGTAATTGTAAATTTCATGTGAAACTTCACACATTTAGTCTAATCTTCCCAGACTTTCCACAGTAGATCTTACCCAGAAGCCTACATTTAATCAGACTTTCACACTTACTTATCAAAGCAGTGAGCTGCAGTTAATAGCCACCTGCTGCTGATCAGGGAGGCTCCACAGAGGTGTTGACCTTTCCATTGCAGACTGGCCTGCCAAGGCCAAGTCCCCAAAAGAGCATCCTTCCCATTCACAATTCGGTTGTCTGCTATACTGTTGACCATTCGTGTCCCACAACCTGAAGGAAGAATTTATTTATGCAAGTGTAGGTATTGTTGATTATGCTTCATAAGAAATAGAATATAAAACATTTTGTGAAACCCTTCAATGATCATCTGCTACTTCCTAAGCTATACTGTTTCTTTCCAAGAAGTGATAATTTCTTACCATAGAACCCCATTCCATCCTGATTTAGGTGACTTAAACTTTCACTCTTTTCCAGCCGTAAGTTTCTTTCAGTCACTGACTTTTATTGTGCCTGCTTGTTATTATTCTCATCTCATCAATAGATTGCAAAAGTCTTAAAGATGAAGACTTTGCTTCATTACTGTCTGCATCTAAAACAGCACAGCATATGCAGTGCTGTCTATAAGGCCCTGTATGGGCAAGAAATAACCTACAAATATCCAATGAGTGAATAAATACATGGGTATGTCATATTGTGGGCAATGTGACACTCTAAAGAGAATTTATTTGGAAGCTAGAGAACTGATTTTTATTTTATAATATATGTATTTTATATGAGCTAATTTTGTATCTTACTATCCTAAGTTATCCTTTATTTCCTTCAATCTTTCTTATTTTAATTTATTCAGATATGATATTCTTCTTTATCATTTGAGTCTTTCATTATAGTTCTCATTTTACCTTTTAGACAACTTTTAAATGTTAAAATTCAATCATAGAGTATATACAAATATTGAACTATTTTGTTGTACACATGAAACTATTATATTATATCACAATTTAAAAAATAAATTCCAGATATATTTGGTATGTCCAATAATTTTGAAAAAGTAATGATGATTTCTATATGACATGCTCCAGGATCCTTTTTAGAAAAACAGCAGAAATCTTTATAATTATGCTAAATTTATGATAAATTCAAAACTTACAGTTGTTGGTAAGCAATTCAGCATTATTCTTGCTTATTTCTGAAAATTTAAACAAAACATAAAATTGATAAAATATCACCAAGCAATTATTTTTCCTCCAATGGCATAAATGCTAACTTTCTAAGCTCAATTGTATCCAACATTTAACTATTCAGACTAATTCACTGATATAAGATCCTCTCACACCTGACAATTTTAACCATGGCTTGACATCTCTATTAGATACTAAAGGGAAAGGGGGAAAACCCAAAACTCTGTTTTTTGAAGTTAAAATAAAATATTTAGTGAGGTAAGACGCTAACACACTTCTAAAAGAGGATCTAGGTATTATCCTCAGATTTGTTCCCTATAGTAATTCTCATTACCAAGTTACTCAGTTAATTATATATATTTTTAAAATCCCAATTAACACTCCAGTTTATTAGGCCTATCCTTCTCTTTAGGAAGCTTATTACTAAGACTGAATTTGAAATTTTGAGAATTTAATTTAAATTCACGTCTCTTTCCTACTGGTAAGAGACTTTAGAGAGAGAGATAAAAAGAGGAACTAAAGAAATAATACATAGAGGCAAATGCTGACTCTAAATCTCTAGGAAATAGTGGAGTATAATTGACACAACCTTCTTTCCTTTCAGCTACATTCAGGAGAATTATATTATCCCTTTGAGAATCTTTATCTCAAACTCACTTCTCAAGAGTTTTCCATGGGTGACAGGGTCTTTATTCTAAAGCAAATGAGCTGTAACAGGCAGGTCACCATCTTTTTAGTTTTCAAGGACACTAGGACCATCTCTCGCTTTGGAAGAACAACAGAACTGGGCTCTGGAACCATATGCTTATCACCTCATAGAAATTTAACCATTCACATGGGAGTTTCAAGACTTCTACAGGACCTTTGAGATCTGTACAAAATTAATTTTCTGTTCTGTGACAAAACCCTATCATTTTCATCCCTTGTTTTAGGGAATTCTCCCAGATCATTTTTCCTTTAATTGTATTACTACCTTTCTTCCACAAGAAACAATGAGAAATCCGTATCCCTTGTTTCACTCTTTCTTCTGTAATTTCCATACTAAATGATGAAAAAAACCCTAATTCTGATTCCTGTATTGAAATCCTAAAAAAAAAAAAAAAAAGTACAGGGAAGGGAGGACTAAACCTTCAATTACAACTCTTTATTTCCTTTTTCATACATTGCTGCCAATCACTCCAAACTTACAAATGTGTCTTCAGCTTAATCCTCATTTCTACCATTGTTGAAAGACTGAGTAGCAATACCCCTCCCACTATCAACCCTCAGTAGAAGTACCAGAAGCATACTTGTTTCCTAAGCAAAATTTTGAAACTCTTGATTTATTGTTTTCTAGTATTTTTAATGTAAATCATCCAGAAATGAAGATAATGGAAATAAGTGAAATACCTGTAAGTTTAATGGAAGCAGGAACTGATTTCCAGGATGCCATACTGTCTTCCAACATCTGATGTAAGATAGCTTCAATTTTAGCCTTCATATTATTCCTCTTTGCAGGAGGAAACTGTAATGTCAGTAGTAACTGCACAACAGAACCATTGGAAACAGGACTAGAAAGAACAGAAATGTTTCAGTGTGTTACTTCTTGAAGTTTTTGCTTCGTGAACACATTGAATTTTCCAAAATCATTTGTTTAATGTTTTCTTTATATATATTAAAGATCAATACACAGATATTGTCCCTGTATTTATAAAGTACCAATAATCTTAGAAGTCTCCTTCAAATATAAAGATTACAGATTTGTATATAACAGTTCTTCCCTGAGCCAAAATCTATTAAACACAATAAAGAGCTCTCCCTCTCTCTCCCCGCTGCTCTCCTTCCCCTTTCCCTTCTTTCGGTCTCCGCCTCCTTCTCTATGTCTCCTCCTCCTACTCCTCCTCCAACTTTCAATTTTATGTTATTATTTAAAACTAGGGTTGATAGACATATTACCTAATTACCTTTCCATAGATCTTGAATGAATTTGTACTTACAGAAATTTGATGACCTGAGAGCTGATATATTCTTTGTATACACTAGAATTTTGAAAAGCATCAAACATCTATCAAAAAAAAAAAAGAATCACTATGTCTACCTCAATCAAATTTATGATGAAATTGATAAAAACAATCTCTGACTTACCTTAGTCTCAATGTCTTTGCTCAGATCTGTGCCAGCTTGTGAAATTGTATTTTCACAACTAATATTGTATGTGACTCCAGAAATGTGAAATTCACCTTGGTAGTAGTAAATCTTTGCTATGAAATTTAAAAAAAAATCAAAGAATTTTAAAACAGTAAATGATCTTAAGTCTTCCCATATCTTTGTCTCAAAATTATCATTAACCAAGTTATAGAAATAGCCAGAGAGAAGTAAAAAGGGAGGGGAATGAATATCACTTCTTTTAGGATTGTCAGCTACCCAATATTGAAGTGATTCCCCTCCTACCTTCTTATGCTAATAGGCTTCAATGTGTTGCTGAAGTCAGGAGTACTGTCAGCATCTTCCACAAAATAGAATTCAAGTAGTCAATAGCAATCTGTCCAATATGCACTAAAGGTGAAACCTAATGTGCAATATAAGTTCTTCCTCAAGTGATTACCCAATTAATCTTTTTAAGCAACTGCAGTACAGTAAGCATTTACAAGCATTACCCTTTGCTTTCTGGAAGAGCTGTAAGTTCTTTCCACCATTTCTGACTTGCTATTCCCCATTGCCTAAAGGCCTGCTTTCCATTTTGAAGTCATCTCTTGAGCTCTCCTTGCTGCCTTCCACTTCCCTGCAGCATATGTTGACTGTTCAGTGTGTCACAACATTTCACATTCCCATTTTTTTCCTGTCACCAATGTAAGCTGCTTCACCTGATACACTAGGTCTCCTCAATTTGAAACAGGACAAGCCTAGAGATATTTCTTCCAATGCACATATGTACTTTTTTAAAAATAGGTACTAATATGAAATGGCACACTCTTTTGGTTAAGCAATTAGCCATCCATATATTTTGATAGCAATTGATCTACCTTTAATTGATCTGCTTTTGATCTACCTTTAAAAACACCACAGCCTATAAAGAGTGCTAATAATAGACTTTTAAAAAGTGATTTCTTGAACTGAAATAATTCATCATCCTAAAATTCACAAATATTATTTCAATCTAAAATTAATATTGGTTTCCTATATACCTATAGTTTTATATATTATCCTTATGGCAACATATGAAAATTATATTTTGGAAGGAAACAAATAAAATTACTGATCTCCACTAACATATTGATAAAACTTTTTCACAAATACTTGACTTAGAAAATTCAGAATATGGTTCTTAATGAAATTATGTAAAGAATGTTATTTTTAGTGAGTAGTTAAGAAGAAAAAAAAGATCCAGACTGTGGAGAGTTTGTAGATAGATATGGCTGTCAGGGGGCGATGAGCATCATTACTGTTCTAAAGCTTAAAATTAAGTATTATTGGGGAGAAGATAGGGATAAGAGGAAGGGTTGAAAGACAAATTGTAATTGTCCTTGAACCAGGCAAAAATTTAACAACATTGTATTATTGTGTAGTGTAATATTTTTCAGAGAAATAAATAGTAGAAATCATGATAAAGCAGAAGACTACACTTAGAATATTAACATCTTGGTTTGTATCAGCTATGCCACTAGAAAGCTTGTGAGATCAAACAAGTTACTTGACTTTTCTGATCCTCAGGTTCTTACATGAGAAAGTAGGAATAGTGGTAAAACCTGCCCTTGCTGGCTGTAAAGATTATTGTGAGGATCAAGTGACATGATAGAAATCACTTTTTTAATATTAAATATTTACACAATTTTAAGTTTTACTTTTCTGAAAGATGAAAATAAACTACAAAGCCAAGCTTCCCAAGTGTAATATTAATAAAAGTTTTAAAATAAGATTGTCTTTACAAAATTGAGACTATCTACTATTAAAAAGAGCCTCTTGTGGATTATCCATTGCTATTTAGTGGTTATATTTTAACAACCTCTACCAGAACTAAATCGAGAAGAATAGGGATCTCAACAGTCCAATAAATATTTACTAGAATATATAACAACTCAACTATAAACCTATTACCTAAATCCATATAGACAATAAACATTGACATCAAAATACAAGTATTCCCCTTACATCGGTATTCTCATAATTGGTATATGACTTATAGATCAAGAATAGTAGATCAAAGATACATCTGATTAAGACTTTTTATAAATTTCTGTGTCGTGTAATTATTATGATGAAATAAAATAGTGAGTAGATGAGAAATAATTTTCTATGAAAAAACTTCAAATTGTTTCTTGTCAAACCAATGTTACCTCCATTTAAAAAATAAATAAATAAATAAATAAATAAATAAAGGGAATTCAGTAGTAAGACTGTAAAATGAAAATAGTCAATACTGACCAATTGCCAGAAAATGAACAAGGAGACCAATAGTTACACCCAAGATTGCTGCCACTCCAAGAAAAATAAGGATTGTCCTCCATAACGGCCAAGATCTTCCTTGGGAAGATATGTTGTATCTATAAACAAGAGGAAAAATGGTTCAAATAAGATTAATATGCATTCTAAATCTACTTGAATATCCTTCAATACACACAACAGGATTTATAATTTATAATTAACTCCTATGTTAGCTCAAAATAGGAGACTCAAATGTTTGAAAGAGGATAGACTCTAGTGCTCATTCATATTTAAGTACTAAGCTAATTACTGATCATACAGCAATGGACAGACATGGTTTTCATCCTCATGACATTGAGGAGAAATCAATTTCTCTATCTAAAGCAGGGTACAAAACATTAGGGGTGGTCTAATTGTAAACTATAGCTATGTCATGAACAGGATAGATAGAATTATAAACACAAGTATGTAACATAATTTATAGGTTTAATTAATTGTGGAAGAATATGACGTCCTCCAGCTATGTTATTTTATGAAATTATAGGTAGATTTTATTTCCTTAACTATATTTTCTATAATAAACATAGATTATTTGTAAAATATAAACTAACAGTTAAGTTTCAACAAAAAAAAATTCAGTTGGATAAAAAATAAGTAGAGAATATGATAGCATCATAGAGAAAGAATGATTGAGGATTATGATTGGGTCTCTGATCACCCTTACTATACAAAACTTGCAAAGTGGAAGAGTTTAAAATCAGTGGATATATTTGGCAAATAGGTATCCCTATAATAGGAAGATCTTCTTATTCTAGTACAGGCCCAACTGATTTGAAGGTAGAGAAGTTCCTTTCTAAAATAAGCCCATGTATCTTATCTTAGGCCACAGCAGTGCAACCCATTCTTATTTACTTCCTTTATTTCTTTGTTCACTATTCATAATTCCACTTCCTCCTTATATCTCTTTCATGACTTTTTAGAGTTTCACAAAATTAGCATTATTTTGTCAAAATTTTTCTTTTTTTTTTTTTAAGATTTATTTATTTATACACACAAGAGCTGGAGTACAGGCCAGAGTTGCAGGAGGTATGAAGATTCACCAGAGATAGAACAAGGAGAAAAACAGGCAGATCAACCAAAACACACTCCTGAGGGGAGCAACGGGTGAGGCAGGAGAGGTCTGCTGTGCCATGTGGGTTTCCTCCCTGGCTGGGGATCGAACTCTCGCTTCTGCGCTGCAGATGCTTCACAGAGTGGTGCTCAACCCGCTGTGCCATGAGGGAGGCCCTATTTTGTCAAAAATTTTCAAAGACAGCCCCTGTTTCAAATATATTCAATATATGCTTCATATTAGAATTCTGTTGTTTAATATCATCCTCAAAATAAAAAGGTTATTCAGGCATAGTGTTTTTTATACTAAATGAATCACATTTTAAAGGGTGTATGGGAGTGTCAAGTTAATGGAATTAATGACATTTATAACCTTATTAATATCTGATTAAATGTTTTTCTAATGATTAGAAAAGGTTCATGACATCTCAAATTTGTTTTGGAATAGCCAGTTGTAATATTCCAGTAGTTTAGTTTTTCTGAGACATCTATTAGTTTGACAAACTCTAAAACTGTTCAGTCTAAATGATTCTATACAAATAATCACTGCATTGCACAAACAAATTGTTTTTCTTTGAAAGTTCTTTTTAGGTGCTCTGGAAAATTCTGAAGAATATGTAATATAGAAAATGTTAGTTTCCCCCTCATTTTGTTTGATCATAAACAATTAAGGAGAATATTTTATATTGAAAAGATCATGATAGTTCATAATTTAGTAAACTTTTCCTCTAGTAATGTGATTCATGGACTCTAGAAATTTTTTTATAATAATAGCAGAAGTTGTTGAAGCAGTGTTCTAACCGTTAAAATGTCCAACCATGAAAACTATTTATTTTTATTTACAAATTAACTTTTAGCCAAAGTTTTATTTTAAAGGTAGAAATTTCAATTCCAGGATGAACTCGACAGTTAGAAAAGAAAGTAGGTTAAAAATTGAGAGATAGATTAAAAACTAGTTTTAAATGAACTTAATATCATATGCTTAACTGAACTATAGTTGCCTAATTTTTGGATTAAATCTACCTGAAGCTCATAAGAGCTATTTTGGCATAATCAAATTTTGCCTTAATAAAATTGCAGATAACATTATTAATAAAAGTAAGGGTATCCACATTATTCACAATTTTAAAATACCAATCTCACTAAAGATCATCACTACAGTTCATACTGTTTTTATTTTCTAGATCAGATTTCCTTATAACCACATTCTGATATTCCATTAGCAATTAAACGGCAAAGCATAACAAATTGTAGGTTTCATTTTTAAACTTTTCCTGATTAAATAACATTGCATTGTAGCCTTATATAAGTTTCAGACATGAGTTCTTAAATATAAGTATGTTTCATTTATTAAAACTTCATTTATAGGTCATTTCAAGTAGATGTCTCTGAATGTGAAATGTGAAAGCAAGATTCCAGTATAAAATTTCCTAAAGTTTAAAAAGATAGTGCCTTTGTTTTCCACTGTCTTAAATCACTAGAGAGAGAGATATGAGTAAGAAGTAAAGAAGTTAATGATCAAATGAGCTCAACTATCTCCAGCTACAGTTTTCTTCTGAAGTCTAGAAAAGCAGAGAAAACCTATGGAAGGGCTCTCATTTGAAGTTTTGAGGAAACCATGCTGTTTATCAGCTGCTAATTCAGGACTTAAAATGTAAAGGACATTGTTCTAGGAACTGATAATGACATTCAGATTTTTTAAATATTTCTAAGAAAACATTTTTTAGATTAGAAAATATGATTTTAATTAATTACTAACAGCAAATATGATACTGTTTTTATGGATGGTTTAAGAAAAATAAGCAAAATTTTGCTGCATTCTGATACTTTTTTCCAGCTTTCTGAAGTTTACTCAAGAGACTTTATAGGGCCTTTAGACCTCAGAAACAATGTCATACACCAGTGTCCAGTAATAAACACCTATATAGTAGAAAACAATTCATTAACAAGGACAAAAAAGCAAACAAACTAGAAGACACTCTAGGGTTCGCAGACTTAATTTCCCAAATCAAATCCCATTTACCTGTACATGTTGTTCTGATTGTTGTGTTGCCGTCAGGGACAGTAGTGCTGCTGCTGCTGCTGCTGCTAATGATGGTGATAGTGGTGATAAAAATAAGGATCTTCTGGTGTGGCTTTTAAGGTGATCGATGTTTCACTGGTTTGTGTGTTTTATCCATGTTGGATGATTTGTTGTCATGGGCTGGGTGAAATGTAGAGAACAAGTAAGATGAAGCTGGTCTAACTAGTGTTAATGACTGTCATATTTCTATAGTTTCAAGACAGTAGTCATCCAAGGAATTACAAACTTCCTTGACTTGGTTATTAAAAAAAAAAAAATAGCCTGCTCTTGGTTTGATCACTTACCAGGTACACCCAAGCAACAGCTTTGCAGGAAATCTGGATAATCCTAAATCTGTTTGACCAGTTTCTGACACTGGCTGCTTCTTCCTCAGTTGAAACTACCTGTAATTAGGTAGATGTCTCTTACAAGTAATTTTTCATCATGCGTCAGCTTTGATATAACTAACATTATCATTGTTCTGAAGTAAATGAAGTTTTAATTCATTGGGGTTCATATTTGCATTTCCCTAATTACGACTGAGAGTGATTATCAATTCACATGTTTTAGGCAGAGCTGGTTTTCTTCTTAGAATGTTGTTCACAAATTTAGATTATTTTTTTCTATCAGATTATCTTTTTCCTTATGGCTATATGTACATTTTCTATATACATTAAATATTGCATATGAGGAATTTGGGAGTTGCCACTCCATCCTAACAGCAGCTACATAGCTAAACAGACTGAAAGGTCAACTCTTTTTGAAGCTGTAACAGAAAGAATGACACAAGCAAACTGCTGTGACCAAGACTAAAAAAAGTCTTATTTATATGATCCTAGACTCCTGAATGGAAACCTCTTCTGAATCTATGCCTTGGTGAGACAACTTTGAATCTGAACAATAGCTGCACAAATTTAAAAGAACAGAAATCATTACGACTGCTATCAAGTAATTCAACTAGAAATCAGTAGCAGAATGATAACAAATTTCAAAAATAGAGGGCTAGACAGTAAATAACATATGGATCAAAAAAACTTACCTAAAGGATAACTTAAAATATTTTGAACTAATTGAAAATGAAAACATAAGAGCAAAATTTTAGTGTTATCATTTGCACTTAGATAAATATTCACATGTAATTAATTTTTGCATTAAGAGTTAGGAATAAAGATGCATTTCATTTATATTACTATTAATTGATCCTGCACATATTACTAGATATGTACATGTACACTCCTATATCCAATGCAATGCAATTCCATATTTGTTAATAATCAAATATAAATCAAATGAGGTTCTGGGTTTTTTTAACTATATGTTTCTTTGATTAATTTTTCTATTTCTATGTCAAGTCACACTACTTTGATTTTTGAAATTATGGTTGCCTTAATATCTCTCATGTAAGTCCATATTTGTTTTTCTCCCAAAGTTGCCTTGGTTGATTTTGCTCCATTGTATTTCTTTATAAATTTTACCATCATCTAATCAGTTTTCAAACAAGAAATTTCTAAAAGTTTGTCAGTATACTATTGAATCTGAAAAGTAATTGAGGAAACTTCTTACAATAATGATTCAGTCAATGAACTAGGTAGATTCTTCCATTTATTTAGATTTTCTTTAATTTCTCTCAAAGTGTCTTATAAAGCTAAAAAGACACTTTTCCAAAGAAGAAGTGCAAATGGCCAAAAGGCATATGAAAAAATGCTCAACATTACTTGTAATCAAGGAATGCAAATCAAAACCACAATGAGGTACCACCTCACACCAGTAAGAATGGCACATATTAAAAAAAAACTAGCAACTATAAATGTTGATAAGGATGTGGAGAAAAAGAAACTCTTCACATTGCTGGTCGAGTGTATAGTGGTCTAACCTCTATGAAAAGTTGTATGGAGATATCTCAGTCTACTAAAAATGGAGCTACCATATGACCTAACAATCCCACTCCCAGGGATTTACCCAAAGGACACAAAACCATTAATTCAAAAGAATACATGCACACCTATGTTTATTACAGCATTATTTATAATAGTTAAGACTTGGAATCAACCCAAATGCCCAAAAAATAGACAGCTGGATCAAGAAGATGTAGTTTATATGCACAATGGAATATTATTCAGCAATCAAAAAAGACAAACTAGAGTCATTTATAGAAACATGGATAGAATTTGAAGAGATTATACTCAGCGAAATAAAGCAGAAGGGAAAAGAAAAATATTGGATGGTCTCACTTATAGGAGGAATATGCGGGATCAAGGAAAAAAATAATATCAACAACAACCAAAAAAAGCAAAACAAAACAAATAAACAGACAACTATAAAACAAAGGAAGAGGAAGAGATTGGGATTAAGGCAGGGACGGGAAGAGCACAAGAAACTATGGTAACGGTGCATGGGTGAATTGGTGGTGGGAATTCTATAGGGATTATACCTAGAAAAGAAAGCAAACATTGTAAGAATAAATAAAAATAAATAAAATTGAAAATAAATACCTGAGTAAAACTCTTTTATCTTTCCTAGATTATTACAATTTGACTTACTCTTTTTTTATTAATTTCATTCTTTATTTTATTTTACATCAGGTGTAGTCCCCATGGAATTTCAACCACCAGTTCACCCATGCACCATTACCTTACTTCCTTGTGCTCTTCCTGCCCTTATTTTGATCCCTCTCCCTACCCTTCCCCTGTAGAACGTCTCTGATTTATTATTGTCTTGTTTTGTTTTTATTATTTTTGTTTTGTGTGTTGTTTTTTTAATTGTTATTCTTTTCCCTGGTCCATTACTTGGTTCCCCTATGTTGCTCCTATAAGTGAAACCATCTGATACTTTTCTTTTTCCTACTGACTTATTTCACTGAGCATAATCCCTAGCTCCATCCATGTTGCTGTGAATGGAATGAGTTTATCTTACAATTTGACTTATTCTATCTGTTGTAAATGGTAATATCATTTCAATTTCATGTTACCTTTGTTGCCAACATATAGAAATCATAACTAACTTTTCTATATTTTTATATATTGACCTTGCATTGAGAAGCTTTTTTGATTCATTTATTAATTTCATTTATTATCTGGATATACTTTTGAATTTTCAGCATGCATATGTATCATCATGTCATCGTCATCTACAAATAAGAACATTATTGTTACTTCCTTTCCAATGTTTATTATTTTGTTTTGTTCTGGTTAATAGATTGATTATTTCTGCCTTATGTCACTGATTCTAATACACCATTGAATAGAATGATGATAACTAGCATACTTGATCTTGATTGAAATTTCAGGGAAAGGCTTCATCATTTCATCACTAAATATTGTTTTCTGTCACTTGATAAGATTGAGAAAATTCTCATTTGTTTTCAGTTTACAAAGTTTATAAAAAATGAACTTTTAATTTGATCAACTGCATTTTTGCATTAATAATCCTTTTTTCTACCTTCATTTGATCAATATTGTAAATTGCATTGATTCACATTTAGTTGTCAAACCAACCTTGTATTTCTGAAATAATCACAGCTTGATTGCAATTTATTTTTATTATACATTTTATACATTCATGTGTTACATAGCTTAGAAGTTTTGCACCTGTGCTTCTGAGCAGGAATGACATCATTTTCGTCTCTTTTCATATCATTGTTAAGTTTTGCCACCAGTTATGTTGCCTTATAAAACAAGTTAGAAAATAACTATTTCGTTGCAATTAAATTTTAAAATTCATGGGCCCTCCCTGGTGGCGCAATGGGCTAAGCAATGCACTATGAAGTAAAATGCAGCCACTGCAGCATGAGTTCGATCCCTGCTCCTGGCTGGGGAGGTGACCCACATGGCACAGGCAGACCTCTCCTGCCTCACCCGCTGCTCCCCTCAGCAGTGGATTTCCGTCCCTCTGCCTGTTCTGCTCCCTGCTCTGTCTGGTGGATTCTCTCACCTCCCTGCACCTCTGGCCTGTACCCCAGTGCTTGTATGCATAAATAAATAAATCTTTTAAAAAAATTTAAATTCACATGAACTGAACAAATTCTTAGAAAAAATTTAAATTGTCAAAACTGACATGATCACCATTAAAAGAATTGCTACTTTCCCTTTGAGCATACCGCATTTCGGACTTTGCATAAACTTAAACTAACTTTTTATTTATTAATTTACTTTGCATTGTGCATTATTACCAGCTCACTGAGTTTCATGAATTCACCTGTTAAAAGAACTAATAGAAAAACTATCTGTAACTAATGGAGATGTTATATGATATTTACAATCAAAAACTTATTTTAAAACTATACAGATATTTTAAAGTGTAGATACAAATTGTTTTATTAAATACAATGTTCATAAGCTCATATCTTCATCTCCTTTTGTTTTTCTTCTAATAACATATATAGCAACTGTGAACTGTTGTTTTCCATCTTTTCTTAGGTAAACATTACTGTTGAAACAGGATGATCTAGTTTCCATATTGAAGAAAGCTTAAATTTCACTACTTAGATTATGTCATTGTATTCCTCTTATCTCCATGACCACATCAGTCCTGTCAGTTGTAAAGGAAGAATATTATGGTATATCTATGGGCTTGTTGAATCATCATTCTTTAATGCCTGAGTAATAGGATATCCATTTGTTCCAAGACACTCCCAAACACTGCACATCCAAGTTTCAATGTGACCATAAAGTCTCAATGTCAGCTTGAATAAGAAGTAATCAAATGCAAGTACAGGGACTATGGTGATGATCATGGGTGCCGTGGTGCTGGGAGTATTATGGGTCCAGACCTTAGGGGAGAATCCAATATTATACAAAAGTGGACAATGTTGTAAGAAAATAAAATAAGGGGAAAATTTTTTAAAATTGATTAAATGCATTTCCTGCTCATAAATTTATATTTTCCCCCAATATGATATTTGCACAGAGATACATTTCTTTTCAAAAATGCTCAAATTCCTTCAATCCCATGTGATGACGTTCTATTGAGTCTCCTACAATAACTCAAATGGAGGTGTAAATTGGTGTAGCCACTTTAGGAAAACTGCTTGACAGTCTCTACAGAAGCATAATACGTACATGCCTTATGACCAAGGAATTCCACTCTTCTTATAAACCCATCAGATATGGTATAGATGTGTGCACTAAAAGCCAAGTTCAAGAAATTTCCTAGCAGCACTATTCATGATACACCCAAAATGTAACAACTCAGAAGTTCAAAATATAAATAAAACAAAACTAGTAGAATGACTATATATTTTTCAGTATTTTCATATAATAAAGCAGTTTAATTTTTCTTCATAGTAACAAATACATTCTAAATTATTGCAAAAAAACTACTCAAATTTTAGATACCATAGGATACTGTTTAGTGGTTTACAACATATTTTTCAGCTTTCCAAAAATACTAATACTTTATACTGCTTCATATGAGTTTTTTAAATTTATCAAACTGACAATTGAGCTGTCTTCTTTTATTATGTTTTTAAAATATAGATATAATAACTGTGATCTAAATACTAATGTGGAAAAGCAGATTTTCTTTTCTGACTTTGGCTCTGATTTCCAGATTAGTACTGCCATCTAGTGTCCTACCTATGCATTTTTGGTAGAAAATATCTTTTTTTAACTTTACAAATTTTTATTTAAGAAATATTTTAATATATTTTTTACTAATGAAAATGATCTATGTTTAAAGTGTAAAATGTGGTGTTTTTATTTGTGTTTACATGAAAGAGATTACTACAATCAAACTAACATATCCATTGACTTCTTGAGTTATCATTTTTTAAATATATAGTAAGAATAATTAAGATTTATTCCCCTAGAAAATTTCAAGTATACAATTCATTTTTAATAATAATCATTATGATTTTTTCAAAGATTTATTATGATTATTAAAGATTATTAATTTATTTGTGCATACAAGCACTGGGGTACAGGCCAGAGGTGTAGGGGGTGAGAGAATCCATCAGACAGAGTGGGGAACAGAACAGGCAGATATATTGAAATCCACTGCTGAGGGGAGCAGCAGGCAAGACAGGAGAGGTCTGCCTGTGCCACGTGGGTTACCTCCCCAGCCAGCAGTTATTGAACTTGTGCTACAGTGACTGTGACTTGCTTCATAGTGTGTTGCTTAACCCACTGCGCTACCAGGGAGGGCCCAATCATCATGATTTACATTAATTTTCCAAACAAAATTTTCATTTTTTATTGAAGTAATATTACATTATGATGTAAGTTTCAGGTGTGTATTTTCTAAAAACAAAAGGTGTATCTACTACATTAAGTTCGACACTTATTTATCTTATACTTGAAAACTTGTAGCCTTTATAAGTATCTCCCTATCCCTCCCTTTCCCCCTCCCCCATTCTCTGATAGTCATCTTTCTACTTTCTATTCCTGTAAAATCAATTGTTTTTTACATTTTACTGTGAAATTATTTTCTTCAAATAATTGATGGTGTTACTGATATGTGGAATATGGAGAAATAAAACAAAGGATCAGTTAAAGCCAAACAGATAAACCCTAGAAATCTGATGATAGAAAAAAGACTACCAAGTAGTAGGAAGAGGGAAAAGGCAAGAACTAATTGGGGAGGGAGCACAATGGATTATGGTGGTTGTCCACACTGTTGTGGTGCATAGGATATAGTAATAACACCTCAGTGGAGTGTTCAACTGATTTTTTTTAAGTGTATCAATTTTATTGAGGGAATGTTGGTTTACAAGAATGTTTATAATAGGAGTATTGGTTCACACCTCTTAAAATGTAACAAAACTTATAAGACATTATTAAGACACAAAGAAATGGAAAAATCTCCCTTGTTCATGGATTGAAAGCCTTAATATTGTTTGAAAAGTCATACTACCTATAGCATGAAACATTTCAGCGTAATCCCCAGCAAAATTTCAATGACATTATTCAAGGAAATAGAGCAAACATTTCTGAAATTCATATGGAACCACAAACGAACCTAAATAACCACAGCAATCTTGACAAAAAAGAGGAAGATGGATTAAAGATTTGATTAAAAGATCAGAAGTCAAAAAACATATAAAAGGAAAAGTAGCCAGGGCCTCCCCAGTGGTACAGGGGTTCATGTATCAGTGCTGTCAAGCTATTGCCAGCCATTGCAGCCTGAGTTTGATCCCTGGCCCAGGAGCTGACACACATGGCACAGCAGATCTATCCTGTCTCACCTGCTGCTCCCCTCAGCGGTGTATTTCAACAGATCGATCTGTTCTGCTACCCACTCTGTCTCTGGTGAATCCTTTCACCCTGACACCTCTGTTTGTATGCATACACCCAGTTCTTGTATGCATAAATTAAAAATATAAATCTTTTTGAAAAATAGCAAAATTCTCCACTTTGTCTTTGGGAACTCCAACAGCAAGGGAAACAAACAAAAATAATAAACAAATTAAAGTACGTCAAACTAAAAAACTTCTGCACAGTGAAACTGTTATTAAAATTGAAATATATTTAATGAGAAAAATAATTGTACAACATATATCTGACAAGGCGTTCACATCCAAGATCTAGAAAGAACTCATATACTCAACAAAAGAAAGCAAATAACCAAATCAAAAATGGGCAGAAGAGCTAAACAGACACCTCTCCAAAGAAAACATACTGATGCCGAGTGGCATGAATGGCTCCAGGCTACTTCTGGGAGCTGTTCCTGCAGCATGAGAAGATTTTTCTTAGCTATTCATCATTAGAACTTGGTCAAATTCCTGAAGGTAAAACTCACTAGAGTGTGGAGGGGGGGTCTCCCCATTACTAAATACCCCTGAAGTTTTTAAACCTTAGACTTGAGCACACAGAGTCTCCAACATTTCATCAATTATGTTTAGATTTTCCTGCCTGCCTCTAGTTCCTGCAAAGATTACTACTTAGGCTTCTAGCATTATACTAACAGAAGCAGCAAGAATGAGCATCCTTCACTTTTTCCTGATCTTAGAGAAAAATTTTTACCTTTAAACTGTTGAGTAAAGCTGCTTCAGGGAGCCTGCCTTTAGATAAAATGTTGTGGCAATCACCTGGATGCCCTAAGCAAATGAACCCTCCAAAACCTCTCTGTAAACTCAAGATTCTTGCTGGGGAGTACGAAAATCTACTTGCCTTGTAGCCACTGAAGACAAGAGCCTGTGATGTAGGCTACTGGATATGCTAAGATAAAGAAAATTTAAAGATTTTAGAAGGGCATAAAGGAGAAAATTTAAAGATTTTATAGAATACTATTGAGGTTTTCCAAAGATGGTGGAAGAGTGAAGACACTAGGCTCATTGTCTCCAGACACACACAACAAAGTGAATACCAAAAAAGCCAGAAAACTGACTATAAGCTTACATATTAGAAGCATTAACTCAACTGAAAGCAAAGACTACTTGAACTTGTACCCAGCCACAGATGAACAGATATCAGGCAGACATACCTAAGCCTCAGGAAGAGAAATCAGAAATCATTCCCACTAGCATCAGCAGTACCAGGGCACAACAGATTCAAAGCCAAAGGTTATCATTGGGAAGAAAGAAAAAAATAGCAATGATCAAGCAGGTTCAACCAGAAACAATACACCACAGAAAGAAAGTCAATATCCAGAGCCTGATAAAATAGACACAGAAGAATATGTGCACCTAACAGACAAAAAAATCCTAAAGGCCATGATGAGAACAATCAAAGAGTTAAGAGAAAATGTAGAAAGGGATACAAACATAATCAAGGAAATGAGGAATGAGATGGAATCCCAACAAAAGAAAAATGAAAGAATAGGAGGAAAGGGAAAGAAAAACAAATGAAGAATATCAGAGAGTACTGGAGAAGCTCAAAGATTACCAGAAAAGCCAGGAAAACAGAATAGAAGAAATGGAAGTGTGAGTCAGTACTCTTGAAGACACAGACATAAAAAGAGCCAAGAAAGATAGTGAAGGAGAAGTGAAAATGAAAAAAATGAAGAAACACTTCGAGTGCTATCTGACACCATGAAGAGGGGTAATATAAAACTCATAGGTATACCAGAAAATGAGAGAGTAGTAGGCTCTGAAACCTGTTGAAGGAGATAATTGATGAGAACTTACCAAGGATGAAAAATGAAATGAAAATAGATATATAAGAAGCTAGAAGAATGCCATGTTATCACAATGAAAGGAAAACTACAGCAAGAGACATAATAGTAACTCTTACAAAGGTCCAGGACAAAAAAAAAAAAATTGGAACTGACAAGAACAAAGAAACAGATAACCTATTAAGGAAAACCAATCAGACTGACATAAGATTTCTCTGAAGAAACACTAACGGCAAGAAGAGAATGGACGGACATATTTAACAAACTCCAAATCAACAAATTCCAACCAAGAATACTATACCCTGCAAAGCTCTCCTTCCTCTATGAGGGAAAAATTAGGACCTTCTCAGACAAACAACGTCTACAGAAATTCACTTCTATAAAACCCCCACTTCAAAAATTTCTACAAGAAACCTTAGAACTAAAACCAACAGAAGAATGAATAAAAGAAGATAAAGAATAGAACCACAGAAAGGCAAACAAAATGACAAAGATGAATACCAGTGTATCAATTTTAACTGTAAATGTAAATGGACTAAACTCATCAATAAAAAAACACAGAGTAGCAGGCTGGATTAAAAAACAAAACCCAACCTTTTGCTGTCTACAGGAAACATATTTAACTAAAAAAGACAAACAGACTAAAAGTAAAAGGCTGGAAAACAGTTCTACAATCAAATGGACCAAAAAATAAGGCAGAAACAGCAATACTTATATCAGATATATCAGATAAAATAAACTCCAGACCAAAAAAGGTTAAAGGAGACACAGACAGTCATTACACTATTATTAAGGGGACAATAAATAAAGAAGACATAACACTCATCAACATACACTCACCCAATGAAGGAGCACCAAAATATATTGGACAACTAATAATGTCTTTGAAATCTGACATAAAAGAAAATACATATGTAGTAGGAGATTTCGACACACCACTTTCACCAATGGATAAATCAATGAGACAAAAAATAAGCAAAACATTAGAGTTCTAAACAAAGATCTAGACCTCATGGCTTAAAAAACACTTATAGAACATTACACTCCAAAAAAACTGAGTATACATTTTTCTCAAGTGCACATGGATCATTCTCCAGGATTGATCACATACTGAGACACAGGACAAACATCAACAGATACTCTAAGATTGAAATCATACCAGCTATCTTCTCTGACCATTAAGCCATCAAGTTAAAAATATACCATGAAAAGAAAACAAGGAACCCTCCAACACATGGAGATTGAAACCTGTACTATTGGAAGACCACTGGATCAATGAGGAGATCAAAGAAGAAATTAAAAAATACCTTGAAATGAATGATAATGAGGACACAACTCTCCAGAATATCTGGAATACAGCAAAAGCAGTTAGAAGAGGAAAATATATAGCAATACAGGCATACATCAAGAAACAAGAAAGAACACAATGAAACAACCTAATCTCATACCTTAAAGAACTGGAAAAAGAACAACAAAAACACCCAAAAGTTAGTAGAATAAAGGAACTAATAAAAATCATATCAGAAATAAATGAATTATAAGTCAAGAAAACAATCCGAAAGGTCAATGAATCCAAAAGCTTGTTCTTCAAAAAAAATAAACAAAATAGATAAACCCTTAGCCAGGCTGACAAAGAAAGAATGGGAGAACACACAAATAAATAGGATAACAAATGAAAGAGGACAGATCACAACAGACACAGCAGAAATCAAAAGAATAATCAGAGACTACTATGAAAAGCTATATGCAAACAAGCTCTATAACCTAGAAGAGATGGACAAATTTATACAACTTTACAATCACCCAAAGTTTGATAAAGAAGATATAGAACACCTAAACAGTCCAATTACAAGTAGCGAGATTGAAACAGTAATCAAAACCCTTCCCAAAAATAATAGTCCAGGACCAGATGGTTTTACAAATGAATTCTACAAAGCATTCAGAAATGAATTAGTACCTATCCTGCATAAACTCTTTCAAAAAATTGAAAAAGAAGGGATACTACCAAATTTTATGAAGCCAACATCACACTAATACCAATACCAAACAAGGAGAACACACACACAAAAAAGAAAACTAGACCTATCTCTCTAATGAACACCAAAACAAAAATCCTCAATAAAATCGTAGCCTACAGATTCCAACAATGCATCAACAAGATAATTCACTATGACCAAGTAGGATTTATTCCAGGAACACAAGGATGACTCAACATCCAAAAGTCAATAAATGTAATCCATCACATCAACAAAAAGAATAAAAACCACATGATCATATCAATAGATGCTGAGAAAGCTTTCAGCAAAGTTCAGAATCCATTTATGATGAAGGGCCTCGAAATTCTAGGCATAGAAGGACCATATCTTAATATAATAAAGGCCATATATGACAAGCCCATAGCCAATATCATTCTCAATGGTGAAAAGCTAAAAGCCTTCCCCTTAAGATCTGGAACAAGACAAGGATGCCCTCTTTCACCATGCTTTTCAATATAATACTGGAAGTCCTAGCCAGAGCAATAAGACAAGAAAAAGGCATATAAGGAATCGAAATAGGGAAAGAAGTAAAACTATCACTGTTTGCAGATGACATGATAATATGCATAGAGAACCCCAAAAACTCTACAAAAAATCTAATCAAATTAATCAGCGGTTTAGCAAAGTAGGAAGATACAAAATCAACACACAAAAATCAGTAGCCTTCCTATATACAAACAAATATGAAAAAGAAGAAATCAAGAAAACCATCCCTTTTATAACTGAAACAAAAAAAATCAAATACTTGGGAATAAGTCTACCAAAAGAAGTGAAGGACCTTTACAAAGAAAATTATAAAACATTGCTAAAAGAAAGAGAAGAAGACACAAAAAAATGGAAAGACATCCCTTGCTCATGGATTGGAAGAACTAAATCATCAAATTGTCCACCCCACCAAAAGCAACCGACAGATTCAATGCTATCCCAATAAAAATTTCAATGACATTCTGCAAAGAAATAAATCAGAAGGCAAAAGAAAAATATTGGATGGTTCCCCCCTAGGAGGAATACAAGGGAACCAAATAAGTGACCAAGGTAAAAAATAATAACAACAACAAAAACAATAATAATATAATGATAATAAAAACACAACAACAAAAAAACAAGGACAAATAGGGAACACTTGGTGGGAAGGGGGTAGGGGGTAGGTTGAGGGCAGAAAGTACACAAAGGACTGAGGTGATTGTGTACTGGTGCAATGGTGGTGGAAAATCCATTGGGACCACAATTGATGTCAAATATATATAATAAAGAAGAGAAAAAATAAAATAAATTTTAAAAAATAAAACATACTGATGACTAACATGAAAAAATGCTCATCACTTATTATTAAAGAAATACAAATCAAAATGACAATGAGATAGTACCTCACACCTGTGAGAATGGTCCATAATCAAAAAAACAAAACAAGTATTGGCCATGGTATGAAAAAAAGGAACTCTCATAAATCATTGGTGGGAATGGAAACTGATCCTGTGAAAGACAATATGGAGAGTACTCAAAATATTACAGATAAATCTGCTGTTTGATCCAGTAATTTGACTCCTCAGTTCTATGCAAAGAATACAAAAACACTAATTTGAAAGGATATATGCACTTCTATATTCAGTGAATCATTCTTTATAATAACCAAGTTATTCAACCAACATAAGTTTGCAATGACATTAGAATGTATAAAAAGATGTGGTATGTATATGCAGTGGAATAATACACATAATGGAATACTAATCAATTGTTTAAAAGGATGAAATCTTTCCATTTTGAACAACATAGATGGAGCTGCAGGGTTTTATGCTAAGTAACATAAATGAGAAGGTGAAAGACAACTGCCAGTTGATTTCTCTCATATGTGAACTATAAAGAAACAAAGCAAAGTAGCAGAAAAAGCTAAACCAAAACCAATCTTTGAAATCCAACTGCATTATTGAGCCTACCAGAAGGGAAAGGAAGAAGCTAAGGTGCCGCATAGGGGATAGGGGAAGCATGAGATTGGAGAAGTGTTAAGAATATGCTGCGGTTTGTGGGCATGCATTTGAAGGTAGACTACTCAGTATGGTTGTATATTTTGTTTCAAACATTTTCAGTCGCATAGTAAAGAGAAGGAGTAAGTGGAGGATGGTATTTTACCAGGGTTGTGGTAAAAAATAATTATCACAGAATCTTGAAGCAAAAGGGAGCAAAGAAGTATATGCAAGGCAGTGATTATAGTAATTGTGATATTTAATTTGATGCAGTTATGCCCAGAGGGCATCAATTAATGAATCAGAGCCAACTAAGGGAGCTCTTCTAGTTGGACTTTACAAGCCTCTGTCTCTCCCTTCACTTGAGAGTTATATAAAAAAAAAATTTGTTAAGGACAAATAATTATGTAGTCATGATTATAAAAAGATACAAATATTTATATAGCATATTCCTATACTGGAATCCATTATACAAGTATAACATAGAATAGATATATGTGTCAGAAAACCATTAAATATTATTTGAGGGTTAGGAAAGTCCGGAGTTGCTGAAATTAGGATATAATATATTCATGAGCAATACTGTTAATTATTTTCTAACCAGAATAGCTCTTTATTTTTCATTTTATATATAATGCTATGCTTACTTGCTTTTACTACTTTGTCCTTTATTTAATCTTTGTTGCACACCTATAATAAACAATACTTTTCACATAAATTGTGAAAGTTATAAAAATGAATCATTTGTAGTACCTGCCCCCAAAGATCTTACAGAGTCTAGTTTTGAAATTAGGTCTAAAAATCATGGGTAGATAGTATAGATATAGAAAGGTTAATATATAGTGATAAGCCATCTGAAAATATTGACAAATTTTAAACACCTAAATACATGCTTACCATACTACCATTATTACACCTTAGGCCATTAATCCCAGATATATAAGCACATTTATTTTCACACAAAAACATACACACCTACACACAAATGTCATAATATTAATAGCTTTATTCAAAATAGTCAAAAATTGAAAATAACTCAAATGCCCATCAATGGATGAATGGTTAAACAAAAACAAACTGTGGCACATTCACACCATGAAATACTGCACAACAATAAAAATGAACTATTGACACAACTTGGCTTGCTTTCATGTGAATTGCTAACATAAAAATACAATTTCTAAAGGTTACACATTATATGATGTTATTTACAAACCATTATTGACATGACAAAATTATAAAGATGGAGAACAGATTAGTGGTTACCAGGGGCTAGAAATTGGGGACTGGGATAGAGAGAAAGCCAGGTAGCTGTGAGTAGATAAAGGATCCTTGTTATCAAACTATTCTGTATCTTAACTATAGTTGTGATCACTCAAATTTGATGAGTTTGACAAGTGATGAATTACATAAAATTAAGTACTCAAATGCATATAACTACCTGTTTTTAAAACTGATAAAATCTGAATAAAGTCAGCAGATACTCATTGTTAACTTCCTGTTTGTCATGTTTTAGTATAAGCAAGATGTTACTATTGATATAAACTGGATAAACACAGGATCTCTCTAAATATTTTATAACTGTATATGAATATATGATTATCTGAAAAACTAATTGTAAGGAATTTCAGATGAGAGTATGTAACATCTATTTGAGGCAATCAAGGAAGGTTTCATACAAGTGGCATCATTTTAACTAGACTAGATCTTCATATAAACCAATCAGTCTGTGTGGTTAGTAATGTTGATTACTTGTAAAAGTTAAAAAATCAGAATAATAGAAAACAACTTGACAATATGTTTTGAAATGATCCCATAAAACTTCTTCTATAGAATCAGAATTAAAAAGAAACCAGACCAATCTTTTCTTCTAATTACCTCTCGTTTCAAAAATATTCAACCTATTGTAATTAAGTAACAATTCTTTAAAACAAGACTGTAGTTTAAGTATAGCAAAAATTATAATAATTACCATTTCTTGAGTACTTCCTATGGTCTAAGAACCATGATAAGTAAGCATTTTCAAATGGTACTTAATTTTAATCTCTGCAACAATTATTTGAGGTAAATATTATTATTACTGTTTTATAGGGACATGAATACTGGCTTAAGGCACAAGTGTAAAATCTGGGATACTTCTAAAAATCATTGTGTAAACAATAAGAAAGCTGTTTTCTTCATAATATAAAAATAAAAGAGCCATTCAACAACACTTATTGAAAGACCATTATGTACAGAGCACCTTACTAGTTGTAATGGGAAGAAAGATAAAAATATTAAAAGAGAAATTGCCTGCCCTCTCTCTGCAATTAAAAGCATTGTAATCATGACTTAACTTTCTACAATGTAATAGTTTTAAACAGATGGCCCTATAAATGCCTAAATCCTATATATGTTATCTTTAAAGGAATTTTTTTAAAGACTTATTTATTTATGCATACAAGCACTGGGGTACAGGTCAGAGGTGTGGGGGGGTGAGAGGATTCACCAGAGAGCAGGGAACAGAACAGGAAGATCAACGGAAGTACACTGCTGAGGGGAGCAGCGGGCACAGCAGGAGAGGTCTGCTGCACCATGTGGGTCCCCTCCCCAGCCAATAGCAGGGATCGAACTCGTGCTGCAGTGGCTGCGGTTTGCTTCACAGTGCATTGCTTAACCCACTGCGCCACCAGGGAGGCCCTAAAGGAATTTTTAATTAAAAACCATGATACTTTATTGTCTAGTTCTTCATGCACATAGCTTGAACTATTGTTCATATTTTCCCAGTAAGTCAACCTTAATTTCTCAAATCTCTTGTAAAGGAAAATACCCAAAATATTTCTCTGAGGAGTATGATGACATTGTGAATTAAATTTCTAAAGATTCTCCTTAATTTAAGATTCTCCTTAAGTCCCTTCAAGTTGTTTTCAGAGGACGTTCCTTATATCACTCATATCATAAATTTTATTTTAGTTTGGAAACTCACTTCCAGAAATCTGAAAAATAGTAATCACTATGCCAATTTACATGGTTTTATTTTTAAAATTCTTTTTAAAAGAATAATTGTACTCTTTTAGTTTTATAAGACCCTAATCCAGAATTTCCAGTACAGTTTTTATTATTACTAGATCTAGACATCTTTCTTCCCTGTATTTTCTTACAGCTTGTGGGCGCCACCTAGAGGCACAACTGAAATAAGGGAAATAAATTTTTAATGAAATAGCAATTTAGTTTGTAATATTTAAAAACCATTACTGTCATCAACTTTTTATAAAATATTTCATTAAAAGGAACAAAAATAATTTGTGAAAAATATCTACCATTTTCAATTCCTCTCAATTTTAATATCTTGTTTTTGCTAAGTACCTAAATGTTACCAGTTCCTACGCTAATGTTATTTAGGTTAATAAAAGTGTGCTTTTTCCTACGTATGTTAGTTTTCGATGTTGTTTCAACCTAATAATATAGATTATGGTACAATACAGAACCTATATCACATATAATGAGGAAACGTAACAAAGATTCAGTGAACTCTAACCATTAACACATCCCTATGTTATGACACTAACTTCATTTTAGTCAAGGTTACCTGAATGTGGTGTCTCTAATGTCTCAGTAGTTATTTGCCAAAACTAAAATTATGAATGTGACTGATATTAGGGTTTTACGCTACAGTTTTTATCAACGTAGTTAGCAATTCAGTGCCACACTAAATGCAGCAGAGTGGCAGCTGCTAGAATATCTTCCCTACTGCTTCCCTTCTTAGCCCAGAGAGGTCCACAGTCCAAGTGTTGACTGGAAATGGAAATGCAGCATAGGGGGATAATCTGCAATCACTTAAGGTATGCTGTTTGTTAGGTAAAAATTCTTATTGAAAACTCAGAATTTAAAAGAATTTCTAACAAATTGATTAGCAACATTTTCTCTCCCTTCCCCTTCTTCATGATGAATGGTTTATTCAATAATGAATGATTTATTCATTATTTGTTAATATATAGACATCCTCAACAATATAATGTTAAGTATCATTTGTTCTAATTTAGAATAAGTACATTATATAGGAATTATATAGTCATTGTAGGTCATAAGAAATCAGAATCTCTCCCTCACTTATTTCTTTTGTTGTTTCACTAGAAATGAAAATAAAACTACATTTTGGTTTTTCTGTGTATCCTTAACTTTGTTTCATTTTTTTCTCCATCGTGAGCTATGGGGTTCTACTGCCCATTTGCTCGAGCTTTTTAATGAATATGATCATTTTGCTCATTCTACTAAGAAAAAAAAAAAACACCTAATATTTTCCTGTACATAAAAAGGTAGTTTGTTCCTTTTAACACTGCTTTCACTTTTTTTCCTGTACCTTGAAAGTGAAAATTTACTGAGAAATTAAGGAAGGGATGACTTCAAATTTTATATATGTGTTTGAAATTTATGTCAACAAGGCAAAATTTATGGGGTTTTTTTTTTCTTTTGCTAGTTTTCTGTTAAGGCAAAATTTTGATGATAGAAAATAATAAACACAAGTTGGGACAGAATCCATCAGACAGAAACAAGTTGCTATGTGTGGAGCACAGCTAACAAGGAAATACATGCGCCAAGCAGAGAGTTTATTAGATCAGTCAAATATGAGTGACCTGTAGGGTATCTTCTGAATTTCCCTATCTCTAAGAATGTCCTATAAACAAAAATATCTTCATTCTACTAGGTTTTTCTCTCTTAGAGACCAGTTTTGGAAGTGATCCAGTCTCGGAAGGCAGTCACTTTTGTATAAACACCAGGCTTGTTGGGTTGCCCGCATTCATCACCCCAGCTCACTATTCCAGCAAGGTACCAGATATCTCTAGCATCAGGACTAACCAGTGGTCCTCCGGAGTCACCCTAAAGAAGAAGAGAGATTAGTAATTAATAATTCAGTCTGTTACAGAGGTATCAGTTAACTTTACAACTTCAGTTTAATGAAAGGGACAACTTCGAAAAGTTTTCATGTATTTAAACACAGAAGTGATTCTGTCCATATGTCATTTATTCACATAGAAGAGGAACTCAGATGCTTGTAGAACTGGATTAGCGTCAGGGTTCAGTAAAGTGAGATTAAAGGGTTCATCTCTTTGGAGAACAAAATAACTCCTGTACAGGCTGCCTCTTTATCAGTGTGATTAGCTCCCAAAATAAGGGTGAGGAGTTCTACTGATAAGGAATACTGACATTAAAGTCAGATATCTGGGTTTAAATCTCAAATCTAGCCTTTAATTTACTTACTTGTAATGCACCTAATAATACCTACCTCTGATGATTATTTAAAAGAGTACGTAAGACAGTGAATATAAGGTGCTTAACACATGATTCAAATAAAGCTGAATAGTGTATGTATATTTGTGTACATCTATATAAATTGTGTGTATATATACATATATAACATTTAATACATATGTATGTATATATATGTATAGAATCTAAAATTCTAGTTATATCTTGTGAACTCCAGAGGGTTGTTTCTTTATACAAGCCATAAAAACAAAGTATTATTTGATCATTCCTCAAAATCTGAATCTCTAATTATAGTTCAGTTGAGAGTTCATTGAGTGTTAAATGCTAATGAAGTTATTCATTAATTAATATATTAGTTCATTAACTCCTGTCATTCTAGCAACAAAACCTGGAGATGTTTCCTTTTCCCCATTTCAGCAATAAGGATACAGATATGTAAAAATTAAGTAGTTAGTCTAATGTCATATGCTATTCAATAGCAGAACATGAATTTGAATAAAATGGTCTAACTCAAATAATGCTTCACACACATGCATTATATGAACTTTTCTATGAATTTCCCTATGTCCATGTAAAATTATTAATTACTAAATTTGAAACAAAGTGTTATTTAAAAATTCATTAACCAGCATTTACCCTCACATGCAGTAGGAACAATACAAATTTGTCCAGCAGGTTTACATTAAAAGTGGTTAAAAGCACTATAGCCAATGTCAGATTCCTAGTTTTTGTATTGTACTATAGTTAAATAGATGAACCTTGAGGATATGAGGCTTCTGTGTAGTATAAGCAAATTCCTATATAAACATAATTTCAAAATAAAAACAAAAATGTATGCAACACACGTACCTGGCATGCATCTCTTTTTCCTTTCAAGGAGCCAGCACATAACATTCTAGGAGTTATGGCATCATTGTATACTTGAGGTTCATTACAGGTTTTAGTATCTATGAAATCCACCTGTACTTGCCGAAGATTATTTTGACTATAACCTAAGGAAGGAAATAGCCATATATTTGAAGACATACATATATTCTATAAACCTTAAAAAGTCTCCAATGACAATTGAATAAGATGGTGGTAAAAACTCCGGTTTTCCTAACTGCTTTAAATAGCTAGGTGTCTAGGAAAGAAACTCAAATTGTTTCATGAATTTCATTTCCATTGTTAATTTTAGAAGATAATTTTGGTAGGGGAGAATAGTGGCTTTGTGATTCTCTGAACTTCACAATGAGGTATACTGATGATCTTTGGGGTTAAAATTTCAGATATACAATATTTAATCTTGCAAACACCATTATTGTAGTCGTAGTAATGTACTTGATAGTAACCTAAAACAGGAAGGAATTAGGTGTCTTCTAAATGACTTCGCTCATATATGACCAACCCACCAACATATTTTTGTATAATGATATACTGTTCTTTAAATATCTTAGAATACCAAATTAGATTACTCTATTAAGTTTCTCTACAGATTCTCACCATCATTTTCCAGTGCTCCAAATCCTGTCACGAACATCTCATCACCTGGCTGAAACTCGTGGGATGCTTCAGGTAGACAAACTCTGTGTACCACGTTTGTGTAGGGAACACGGCTAGTAAGCTCTACAAGTGCAATATCATAGTCATGTGATGGATATTTGTATTTTTCATGGACAATTATCCTCCGGACACTGCGTTTCATTTTTGGAGGTTTTATTGTTACTCCAAAGGAAGCAGTCCATCTGGCTGCATTCTTGTAACTGAGGAGAAAGTATTAAGAAAAAAAATTCCACTTTGTCATCTATCAATCAATAAATTCTATCTTTGTCATCTATAACCTATAAATTCCACTTTGCCATCCACTTTTTCCACTATAAAGTTTTATAGAGACAATTTAGTCTGCAGGTGAATTACTTTTGTTTTTCAATGTATCTTTTCTATGAATGGACACAAACTCTCTCCAGCCTGAGAATGCAGACTCTGACTAGGTCAGGTGGAAACCCCACTGGCATCTATTTTAGGATACACATGCCCTTTTGCATGCTGAGTACCTGCTCAGAGCCTAAATAAAGCTTTTTGACATTTCTGGGCATCAGGTACTCCAATAGGCAAATGAAAAGCATATCCTGCACAGAATGAGAGAAATAAAATGTATTTAATATGCAACATTTTGCCTAGGCATGAAAACTTTTCCCTCAAAACCAAAAATGTTCTATAGTAGTTAAACAAAGCTGTGTTTTTTTTTAAATATTCTTTTTTTAAAAAAAAAAAGAGATTTATTTATTTATACATACCAGAGCTGGAGTACAGGCCAGAGTCCAGGGAGGTGAGAGGATTCACCAGAGACAGAGCGGGGAGCAGAACAGGCAGGAGAGGAGAGGTCTGCTACACCATATGGGTCCCTTCCTGGCCAGAGGCAGGATTGAACTCGTGGTGCAGTGGCTGCAATTTGCTCCATAGTGCGTTGCTTGACCCACTGTGCCACCAGGGAGGCCCAACAAAGCTGCATTAATAGCCTATATACTAGGGCCTCCCTGGTGGCACAGTGGGTTGAGCACCACACTGTGAAGCATCTGCAGCACAGCAGCATGAGTTTGATTCCCGGCCAGGGAGGGGACCCAAATGGCACAGCAGACCTCTGCTGCCACCCGCTGCTCCCCTCAGCAGTATATTTCAGTCGATCTGCCTGTTCTGCTCCCTGTTCTGCCTCTGGTGAATCCTCTCACCTCCCTGGACTCTGGCCTATACCCCAGCTCTTGTATGAATAAATAAGCATAAATAAATAAATGTTTAAAAAAATATCCTATATACAATAGACATTTTATACTTGGTTGAAAGGTCTTTATTTTCTGAAATAAAGAAAATCAACCTATTCAGTTGTATCATTTGTTACCATCAAATTTCTTCAGACTTACTTTTTTCTTACCATGTAGAATTTCCCCAGTGGGATTAAACTTACCATCTCTGATAACTTACCACAGCAGAGATATAGCTCCTTTCTTTCATATAAAACACCAAATTCAAGTGTGATTAACTTTCTTTAAAATTCCTGCTTCCTTTACAAACTATTGTGTATTTATAAATGGAAAATTTATCTACATATATTTTGATGCCATTTCCATTTCCAAATTAGGAAACCTTTGCTAAAATTTAAATCATTCTTTTCATGATGAATGCATTATCTTTATACTGAATTCATCTCAAACTTCATGAGCTATTTCCTGCCTGCCAAACCGCAATGCACTTTGCTTACCCCAATCTTTGTTAGATTCAGGACTTACATTCTAAAGCAGTGAGCAGCACTCACAAGCCATGTACAATTAATTAAAGTCGCTCCGCAGCGATGGGCCCCATCCCATTGCAAACTAGCTTGCCACGGCCATTCACCCTCTTCCACTTCTGTGCCACCAATAATCCTGAGACTCTCTCTCGAAGTTTTATTCCTTCGAGTCCCACAGCCTGCCAAAAAGAGATTATGTATTAGTTAGCAGATGTTTTATGTATAAAATTGCATTTCTAATCCCAAACATTTTGTAGTTTTTGCTCCAATTGAATCATTTTCTCTTGTTCTTAACTTAAACTGTAGTGTTTCACTTATTTAACTCCTATTTAACTTATCACATTTAGATCAATTATATCTCTTCTAGAATGCCTTACCCTATTCCCAACATAAAAATAATACTGTATTTATATATATGTAAATAGTATATGCAAACATATTCATGTATATGAATATATATATTCTTCAACATTGTTTATAATGGAGGTTCTCAACCTCAACACTACTTATATTTGGAACTAGATAATTATTTGTTTGGGGCAGGAGAAAGTGGGGAGCCTGAGGACCATCCTGTGCATCATAGGATATTTATAAGAATCCCTGACTGGGCCTCACTAGTGGTGCAAGAAGTTAAGCATCACACTATGAAGCATCCACAGCCACTGCAGCACGAGTTTGATCCATAGCCAGGGAGTGACCCACATGGCACAGCAGACCTCTCCTGCCTTGCCCGCTGCTCCCCTCAGCAGTGTGCTTTAGTAGATCTTCCTGTTCTGTTCCCCCACTCTGTCTCTGGTGAATCCTCTCAACCCCCACACCTCTGGCCTATACCCCAGTTCTTGTATGCATAAATAAATAAATCTTTAAAAAAAAAAAAAGAATCCCTGACCTATACAAACTAGATATCAACAGCATCTCCCCACAGTCATAATAACCAAAAATACTACATTGAGGCATGTTCCCTCTGGAGTCAGATTTGCCCTTATTTGAGAACTATTGTTTTAGAATTAAGTCTAATGCATGTAGTCCCATTGGGACAAGAAAATATCTCATTCATTTTACGTCACTGTTGCTTAACACAGCACTGGCACACAGTAGATTCCAAAGAAATATTGATGGTAATTACGCTGTTTAGGTAATGGGCTTATCCTTTGTTTCTGTTTAGTTAAATTTGTGAATTAACTAATATTCTGAGATGCTAAATGGTATAGTCTTCCATTTTCAAAATAAATATTATGTACTAATTCTGTAGCTATCGAATTTATATTTAAATCATGCTGGGTTACTATGCTGTAGGAAAGGAAAATACTAGTCCTAAAGTAGTATTTTTAAAATATCTCATATATATGTCATCTTGACCTTCAGTAATTTGTCAATATATATAACCATGCCATATTGCCTGCAATTTTCATGTTAGAAAAATTAAATCAAGATTATGTTTATTCTAATGTAACAAGTTTCTGCCTCCGACTGAAAAAAATACCACATACAGACTACTTTCACCTAATCTTTAGGGAAATTTTATAAGAATGTATTATAGATATCTACAATCAAAACATTGAGTTGTAAAATTTTTTCCCTTTTCTTTAACAGTTGCACAACTCACATACTACAAATCTGTCACAAGCACCCATATATTTACTCCAAAATTCTTCTAAGTTTGTTATTCTTTAATAATAAAATGATCCTCTGATATAAGTTAAAGAAACTTGAGTTGACTAATCAGTCACATTTGATTCTGGTCCTATAATACCACATAAAATAAGCCTAAACAATCTAGTGTTAACTTTCTATAGTCAGATAATACAATTTTAATAAATATGTTAAGACTTACAGTTGTTCAGAAATGTGTCTGTTTCTGTCTTGTTGATTTCTGAAATACACACAGATGGTTAATAGAACAGGATCAGCAACATCAGAATTGAGCAATGCCTATGAGGACTTGAACTACTAATGGCTACATAATTCCATAAGATAGTATCTCTAGGTTGCAAAGAAAGCAATATTATTAATTTATTATAGACATAGTATATTCATAACCTTGGGGAAAAGGGAGTTCTCAAAAATGTTTCTTAAATATTGGTGTGGATAAGAGTGAGCAAGGAAACATTTTTATAATATAAATATAGTAGAGTATAAACTGTTATAATACAAATTATAGTATAAATTTTTATATAATTTATTCCTCTTCACAGTAATTCTGTTCTGTAGGCCCAGGAATCTTAGTTTTATACTAGGAAATAAGAAGCAAGTAATTCACAACCTCATTAGGTATTTAGAAATACTATTCTAAACAACAGGATTGGATTCCCTCCATACAATGATATTTTTGTTGACCACTATTTCAGAGTACTAAATTCATGGGCCTACTTTCATTTGTATCATGTGTCCATAAATTAGTGCTCACTCCCATTTAAAACCAATGCCATCTCTTTCTAGGTCTTTTTTCTGCTAAAGTTTTAGCAAGACAATTTGAAGGCAAATTCATTCAATTCTCACCAGTGACTTCTCAACAATCAAGCCCCTAGCCCTAAGCAAACACTAAGACAACCAACATATACATAAAATGCTAATCACTCAAATTTCCTAACTCAGTAGTTTGACCAAAAATATTGTCTTTAAACTTGGCAGTATGGAAGTGATACATGCAAAAATTTTAATGTTAGTTTTTCTTTTAGTGTTTAATAGTGTTGGTTTACTGTATTCTTACAAAGGTTTCCTTTCTCCTTCAACTGGCTTTTTGGTAGAAAATGGCAAAAATAAGGAAGACATGAATATTTATTTTCAGTAAATATTAAAAAACACCTCCCTAATCTCCCTGCTTCTCTATCTCAAGCAATTCCTAGAGAGAGTTCAGGCTTGGCCAGAACAGGGGAGACTTCAGGAATGTGTTATTTATGTGGCTGCACAGGAGACTGTTTACTGTTTGAACCAGAACTTGCTTAGAAAGCAGAAAGAAGTCATAATATTCTAACAGACAGGCAGGTACAAGGGATACAATTATATTCTTTCTTGCTACCATTGCTTCTTTGTATCAGCCAACAACCTCTGCTCATAATAATTACATAGAAGAAATTTTCTGTAGTTTCCTCACTTAAGCTGAAGGTAGAAAGTATTGATAAAATTCTACTTATCAAGAACAAAAATAAAAAAGGTCGAATTAGCCTTGAGTAGTATTTCCATTGATCTAGTAAGAACCAAAATGTATGCATCTATGAACTATAAAGTACAGTTGTATAATTTTCATGATGCACATAAAAGTTAAATGCTCCTATATTTGCATTATAATTGACATTTCACAAAATCAAGGTGAACAGTAAAAATCATGCTAGTAATCTAAAATTTAATTTTCCACTTAGAAAGTCATTAATTAGCAAATAATAATACCATGAAGGTCAAGCGAGACAGTGAAAGAAAGAAAAATCTTATATTCTACTACCTTTAACAGAACTCAGAACTTTTTAATTGCCTTTTGAAAGAGTCAAACTGCTCTTGGCGCCACAAATTATATAGCTGCCCCTGACTATTGAAGCCTTCCTTTCTAAGTAAGAAAAAGATCTGACCATCAGATTAGCCTCCAGTTAGGTCTATCAGCTTATATATTAGCCCTTTGTATTCTTCTTTCTACTTGTCCTCTAGTGTGTATCTTCTAGGGCCTCCATATCCGATATTATGTCCATGTGCTTACAGAGCTATTGAAATGTGGTTTTGGCTAACATGGTATGAATCATAACTATAAAATATGCAGTGTATTTCAAAGCCTTTGCACCAAAAAAAAAAGTATCTCATGAATAATTTTCACGTGGACTACTTGTGAATATCTTGACTACATTTGATATCTAAATCTTTAGATATCAAATTATTTCACATTTATTTTTATTTTTTAATGTGACTACTAGAAATTTTGAATTCCTAGATGTGGTGCACATTGTGTTTCCATAGACTAGCATTCTTGTATAGCATATGAGTTTAATTCTTATTCAGACTTCTGTTTCCACTGAGGGTCTCCTGTGATTCCTCCTTTCTAGTAATAAAGACATATCATCATTTATTTTGTCCCTTGTCCTCATTAAAAAACAAAAACAAAAATACCAGTTGTTTCAAATTAGTCATAAAATACACCAGAAATAAATATGAATAATTATAAATTTTTCATTGGTAAATAGTCTAAGAGAAGCTATAACAATGTATATTAATGATATTCACATGGATGGCAAAAGTATCCTATAAATTCTCAGAATATAAAATGAAAGTAATAAGAAAAGAAGAGGAATAGATAGATATACAAAGCCACTTTCTCCATTTATGGTTGGATTCTATAACTAAAGTGTAAGGCCTGATATAGAAAAGGAAACTAGGCCCGGAGTTATTGTTATATTTGTATTGGGGGCAGAAGATTTTGGCATTATTAAAAATTGAAATACTTCATTAAGGCAAATTTAATGTCAAAACAAATGTTCTGTTGGTGACAACACCCAATGGGGCAAAAAAGTTTTTAAATAGTGGTCAAGACCAAACTTAACATGGCGCTACTCCATGTAAGAGGAATACAGGACATAAGAGAAATAGTTACTTTTAATTTCAACTGATTCAGGATCTAATTCAGGGGGTCCTACAGCATATTGTAGTTTTTCATGTAGAATACGTTGAATAAGTTTGTTCATGGTTTCAGGATCCTCAGTAGAGCGAAATCTAAAAACCAACAGCATATGAGCCAGCACTCCATGGTTCTCTTGACTGGGGGCCAAAAAGAAAAATATGGTTTTAAAACACAAATTTCAGAATAAGATTTATTGCAATCTCTTTTTTCTTTATCATTCATTTGAAACACACACAATCTATAAAATAATTTTGAAAGATCCAATTTGTTTTGATCTATATTATAATTGTTTATTGCATATAGACCTCCTAACTAGTCTCCCTGATAGTAAGCAGGTGTGCTCAAGGTCTTCCTATCAGCAAAAGATCTAGTTAAATAAATATTTTATTAATGTAAAAGGACATTTTGTTGTCAGCCATTCAAAATTATCAAATATTGTGAATATAAAATCATCTCTGCCTTTGATCTTCAGGTTTAATGCCCAACTGCTTAAATCCAGTGATTTCTCCTAAGCAATCTTTATGCTTTCCTAAACAATTTCTAAATCGAAGAATATTAAAATGTTTAACCAAATTATATGAACTTCATATGAATGTCTTTTTAAGAAAGAAAATAAATAGCCTCTGTGTTATTTGAATTTGTCACTACCTTGGAATCATCATTGACTCTTCTTTCTCATTCTCTTTTGGCTATTCTATGCCCTCTTTTTCACATATACTTAGTTTCCAAAGAATCTGACTCCTCACTGTACCATGCATCAACCCCTACTTACATAAACTATAAATAGAAATATAAATTAGAATCTTGTTTTATAGGGAAATTTTGTTTATTATAAATTTGATAAAACTTTCTATCTGATACAGCATTTCTGCTTTCAGAAATTTAATCTTCAAAGACGTTCTTGTCTATTCAAGGAGCTATGTGTGTGTGTACGTATATATAAAGAGAGTATATATATGTGTGTATACATATTTATATAAATATTCATCATCACCATGTTTTAAAATCAGAAAACTATGTGACAATCCAAGTGTCCATCAAAAAGTCATTGGCTAAGTCAACTCTGACTTAGATCTGTAGTGAAATACTACATGGTTGGCTAAAGAATGAAATATATGATTTATATACAGTCATTAGAAAGATGTGAAAAAATAAAGTGCTAAAAAGATGTGTGACACCAGAAGGGAGAAATCCTACACTGTCAAAAATTAACATGGATGTAAAAAATAGTATTTATTAAATTTTTTTTTAATTTTAAGTTTTTGAAAAAGGTGATAAATTTTTTAAAAAAGGACGTGTTATTTGGGAAGTGGAATTAAAGAGGGAGATTTCACCTCTATTTTATATAATACTGTGTTATTTAAATCTTATATACTTTTTGTACTGTTTTTGAAGTCTGAAACACAGGATTTAAAAGGTTATATCTCATCCACTTTCACTCACTAGCATGCCTATTCATCAACCATTTTTTTTTTCTTTTTTTTTTAAACTATTCCTACAGTGGCTGACAAATAGAAGTAAAAACAAAAACAAAACTCTTTCCAATTTTCAGTTCATCTCATACCTTCTTATCACAGTAAACCTACTTGAAAAAATAAATTGCACTCTGCCCCATTTTAACTTCACTGTAGCCTGCTTCCTCCCCTTCTATTCCACTGAGTCATTTCTCTACTTAAACACTAATGACTTCCTGTTGTCATAGCCAGTAGGTTCTTGTCGATCTTTACTTGCTCTCTGAGGAGTACTTGTCAATGCTAACAACTCCCTCCTTGAAACTTTGCCTTCAGCAGCAGTAGTGCCTCTCTCAAGATGTTTCTTTTCTCCTGCTTGTCCTCACTCTGTTTCCTAGATTACTATTTTAATTCCATTTCCTAAATACTGTTCTTCAAGATTTTTTCATCTTTCTTTGTTTTTCTTGTAATACCCTTTTTCTGGAGAAAAAAAATCAGTATAACCACTTTCTAGAACTTTAAATTGATGATGAGAAATGTATATCTTCAATTCTGTTCCCTTTATCTTCCCCCAGATAAGACTCATGCTTCAGTCTCATGTGGTCCCTTAGTATCTCAATTCCACATCATATCTTTCTAACAAATTTGTACGTTTCTTCTATTACAGTAACAGAATAAGTAATAATGAATATAAGATTACTAGGATAAAGAAATAAGTTGGAAAGTGATTTGAAAAACAGAATTTGTTGAACCTAATTATCCCCAGGAAAGAGAAGAACATATAATGACTTCAAAGTTTTCATTAGTATGACTGGATTATCCTTGAATTAGAGAATTATCTATATACCTTCCACATGATGATGTGTATGGGCAGGCATATAGTTCTAGAAACCAGAAAGCAAATTAGACTAGAAATAGAAATTTTGGGTTTCAATAGCATACGACATTATATGGATGGAAGAAATTCGAAATTCCTTAGAAAGAGTGAAAAATGGGGATGGGTGAGGAAGAGACTGGGATGAGGGCAAAAAGAGCACAAGGGACTGAGGTGATGGTACATGGGTGAAATGGTGGTGGGAACGCCCTGGGGACTACAAATAATGTCAAATATAATTAAATAAAACTGATAAAAAATATAAAATCTGATGCAATTAAAAAAAAAGAGTGAAAAAGTAAGGATTAAAGAAGCAGATTCAGGTCCAAGAAATAAAAATATTTCAAATACCAGAGGGATAGGATTTTTAGGAGAAAGTGATCAAAGTAATATGTGAAAGATGTCAACTAAGTAATTGACAGAGAAGTAAATCTGAAATAATTGAAATAATATTGGAAATAGTTTTTACCCCATTTTTGAAAACTAGATATGATTTGTATGAAGATAGTATATTATTGAAAATTTCCATATATCCCAGAACAGAGAAAGGCAATATGAATAAAGCATACACTTTAGTTTAAAAAAATATCCATATAATATTTTGCTTAAAATATAATGTGCTGAACTTCTATTTACTAGTGGTTGACGATTAGATCTGAATGTTAGTTAAGTGTTTGGAGCAGAAGGGGGTTGGATGGATGAATGTCAGAAAACTGACAAGGAAGAGGACAAGGAGTGAAGCCAACACATCTACTACACTACTTATCACTATCAGGGGTGTGACTTAGCTACATATTTGTTTTCATTTATGCTGTTTCCCCAAAACAGTTCTCTAACATAACTAACAATAGCAAATCTGTCTTTCTCACTCTTCTTGCAAATGCTTTCTTTTGGATTTAGAGACTGAGTAAGGCACATTGTAATCCATAACTTACACAGAACAGGTATCAAATGAATGTTTACTAAATAAATGACATTTTATATATTTATTACTAACCATGAGAAAAACTTCAAATTTAAATTATATTCAGAAGTCAGCACTTTCTGGTCTACATACCTGAACTTGATAATGTGAGACTTGACAAATTCTCTTCTCAGTGGAGATTTGTCAAATGCATTTTTCACCTGTTCCAAAAAAAATGCAAAATGTCAGCAGGAGCAACTTTCTAAAATTCTGCCAGTAAAAGCTTAAAAATATTGGGGGAAAAAAAAGCCAAAACAAAACAAAACATTGGCCAACATTTCACCCTGTGCTGAAATTGAAGAATCTTTTTGGTAGTCTGCTCAGTGATTTCAACTGAACTTTGACTTAGGGCTACCGAAGCTGGGGAGTCATAGTGACCTCTGTAGTGCTACATGCAGAAAGAGACAAAATACAATAAACATCATGTTTTGTTTTTTGAAAGGTGAGAGAAGTGTTGACATCTGTTGAATAGGTTTTTAGAATAGGCAGGCAAAGGAAATGAAATAATTTTGCCAATACTTGTATCATAAATGTCAAGGTGACAGTGTCACAGGTTCCCAAACTTGGTAAGAAAATTGACAAATTATCCTAACATAATCTTTACCCAATTCTTCACAGTACCAGGAAAAGCTGAAGTAATGCTCTAAGTAATTTGATAATGATTACAAGCCATCACCCACACCCTTGTTATTTGGGTTATTTGGGCTTATGCTGCCAACTTTTCCACTTTTTAATATTTGTCTCATCTCTTAGGATGATAATTAAGGCCTTCAAGATAGAAATCAGTTTCCATGGATTTCCTATAGTCTTATGTACCAAAAACTGGTCCAAGATTAGACATTTTTAAATACTAACTACTTTTCAAATATTTACCTAAATAATTTTAATCTTGTAGTATTTTGGTCAAAGTCGCTTCTTTAGAAAGTTCAAGAAACAATAACAATATTTTGAGTCACTCTCACATTCCCAGAATTTCTGAGTCTGCTGATCAAGAATGTAACACTAGGAAGGATAAAGTGGGAGTGACATAAAGGAATGACTATAGATCACCTGTTAGCCCTGCAAGGTATACTCTCTCAAGTCATGTATCATTAATTTTGTTTTATATCTGTTAGGTTGGTCCTCTTTCCATTTTGTAAAGGTATGTGGATATATTCAATGGATGTTTTAGAAGCCAGATCATTTAAAATTAGAAGCAGACTCTCCCTGGTGGCACAGGGATTAAGGTGTCAGCTCTATCAAGCTATTACCAGTCACTGCAGCACTGCATGGCACAAGTTCCATGCCCAGACAGGGAACTAATCCAAATGGCACAGCAGACCTCTCTTGTCTCATTCACTGCTGCCCTCAGCAGTGTATTTCAGTAAGTCCACCTGTTCTGCATCCTACTCTATCACTGGTGAATCCTGTCACTCCCCACACCTCTGGCCTGCACCCTAGTTCTTGAATGCATGAGTAAATCAAAATAAATCTTTTTAAAAAATAAAAATAAAAAGTGACTGCAAATGCCCTAAAAATGAAGAAAAACTGCTTACCATTGACTCAATTTTCTGGCTCATTTCTGTGAAACTTTTTGAAGCTTCTCTTCCAAACTCATCATACAACTGGTCGCTTGTGAATGACAATGTGCTATAGTAATTGTATGTCTTCCTTTGATCTACAAGGAAAAAGGCAAACCCATCATAATTTTTTACCAAGAATATAAATTTGGTCATCGTGAAAAAGACAAACAAGAAATGATCTCTCTACTCCAGGACATCATGTCCATCATCCTGCCCTGGTCTTCATGATTATCTGATATAAAAGACAGTGTTCACCAACATAAGATCTAGAGTATAAAAACTCTAAGACATGATTGATATTCTTACGCATTATACAGACACTGTCCTGGAACTGAGTCTAATTACTCACGTGATACATTCTGACTAAGCCTCAAGAGGCAGTAAGTCATGCCATCTGGGCACACAAACATGGATGGTTTCAGAAGTTCCTCGAAGGTAAATTTATTTTATAATTCTGAAGTAGATTGTTCTCAATTCAGTAACTACACATTTATTCTGGTCATGAGAACACTAGTGTGAGAAAATTTGTTTTGGCTGGGTCTAGTTTTGTGTGGGTCTCTTATCCTTTCATATATTTCTCTCACCAGCAACAGGGATTGCCTTGTCTGCTTCTTAGCCACTGTCTGAACTTTCTGCACCCAAATGAAACAACCCACATTTTTGATCTACTGAAGAATAAGTGCACATAGCTTTTCATCTGCACATAAAGTACAGAAAGTCCTCAGAAGATCTACTCAATGAACAATGCAGCCAGCTATCTTTTCCGTATGAAATCTGTGCTAAGCCTTAGGAATACAATGGTGGTCAAGATGGTTTATGGTTGTTATAGGAAAATAGAGTACCTCACCCAATCTCAATCTCTCTTTCCTCATTTCCTGTCTTGCTTCTCATTCTTTCTCTCTTCACTTAACCCCAGAGGAAAAGAAGTTAGCATTGGGCACCTGTGTCCCACACACATTGACACATCTCATTGAATTTGATATAACCACCCAGTGGGAATACAGTATTTCCCACATTTAACACATCAGAACCACAGTCTCAGAAAAGTTAAGTAAATTGCCAAACTCCAACTTGGCATGACCAAAAAGATAGGTGGGCTTTCAAGCCAAGGTCTAACTCCCAAAACACAAGTTTTCATTATGTACAGTTTCTTGGGGTGGGAGAAAAACCTGCTTTCACTGAAGCTATAGGAGAAATCTCTCATTTTATAAAAGTTGTGCAAAAGAAGCTCTGCTACATTTCAAAAGAACACCCTGGTCTTCCAGAAGATTTAATGGGAACAGAGAGTGAAGCATGGATCAGACACTGACCAGGATTGCAGGCTGTGGACACCAAAAAATCAGGATCGTCTGAACATTACCCACCTAAATAAGGAAGTTTTTCACTTGCTCACTTCCCTCTCGTAACTGACCTTGCCCTGAGTAACATAAAGTACACAGATCACTGGTAATATACATAATTTCAAGTAAGGTTCTTAATTTATTGAAATATTGAACTATAGCTCACATTAGGTCTAAAATTGGGTCCAACATTCTGCATTTTTAACAAGTTCCCAGATTTTGCTAACACTGCTGATACCTAGGCACACATTGAATAATAGGTCCTAGAAAAGAGAACAGATTTGATTCCTGCAGTGACATTGATCATAACAGATTCACCTTCTGTCATTCAAATCACAGAAGGGTTAGACATGTAGTTCCAAAGGTCACTGAACTCAAATGCAAGCACAGTTACTATGCTGTCATGGACTTTATGCCAAAATGATGTTTCCCAAACCTAATCACCTCCATCTGGAATATATCTGCTTGGTTTGGTTTGCTTACTTAGGTGTGCCAGTTTCTAAATGCTCATGTGCTATAGCCACTTGTTCTTAGTTTACATCCCCAAGCAGAGGGCAGGTCACAATATGACGGTAACACACATCACAACAATTGCTGTTTGTTCAGGTGTGCTGTGTGGGCAGTGTAACTTGTGTGTTTCCTATTACTCAGCTGATTATCCAAACAATAATATTTAAGAATAGGTTACTGGAAAATCTTGCCAGGTTTGCATTGCATGTGTATGAGTAAGTTCTGTAAATCCTATACCACTTGATTTGAAAGGAGTAGTAAAGAACATTTTTCTCACTAAAGTAAATAGACTTTTAAAATCCCTTATGAAGATTATGCTCAGTGAAGTAAGTCAGAAGGCAAAAGAAAAATACCAGATGGTTGGTTCCTCCCCTAGGAGGAATATAAGGGAACCAAATAAGGATCAAGGAAAGGAATAAGAACAATAATAATAACAACAATATAGACACAAAAACCAAAAATGAAAAGACAAGGACAAATTGGGGACACTTGATGGGCAGGGGGGAGGGGAAGGGTTGAGGGAATATGGGAGCACGGGGGACTGAGGTGATGGTGCACTGGTGATATGGTGATGGGGAATACATGGGGATTACAATTGATGTCAAATATATATAAATTAAAGGGGAAAATAGAATAAAAAATAATTTTAAAATTAAAACAAAGCAAATATTATAAAAAAATTAAATTTCAAAAATTAAAAAAATAAAATCCCTTATGAAGTATGCACCAAGAAAATATAGATATGATTCATTCATTTTTTTTTCATTCCATGGTCACTATCCATCAATTAAGTAGCTGATATAAGACAAGATTCTCCTAAGTTCTGGAAATTTAAAAGTGAATAAAACATAGTCCTAGGCATCCACGGAGAAGAATAATGACCCTCACAACATAACTGGACTTGATCCTTTGTGGTGCCAGCGAGGGGCACAGAGCAAGTTCTTGATGATTCTGAACGACTGGTAAAGGAGGAGTCCTGGAGCCCTCGGTGGCTTTTTAGGCTTTTATTGCTTCATTATATCAGAGGCGACAAGGTACATGGTGGGGGAGGGTTGAGGGGGAGGCTGGCAGGCCTCCTAGGACACCCCATCCCCCCCCCCCCCCCCCCCCCCCCCCCCCCCCCCCCCCCCCCCCCCCGTGCATCTTCACTCTCTAGGCTCTCTAGCCTCTCGTGCCTCTGCTACTGCTGCTACCTTCTGCCTTTCTCTCTGCCCTCTTCTCTCTCATCTCTGCTGGCATCCTCATGACTCTGCCCTTATACAGCCATGTCTAAGCTCAGGTGCACTCACTTGTGCATGCCCACTTAGGCGTGCATGCAGGACCTCAGGTGTCCATCATCACACCAATGGTGGGAGGGTGGAAAAGCCTGATGACTTTTCCATTTACCCTACACCCGTTTATAACAGAACTGTCAAATTGTAATGCTGTTTCAGCCTTTCTTTTTTGTTGTTGAAAACTTGCTCTGGAGAAATCACCAAAATACAGATACCTCAAATTTAAAAACCTGCATGTGGGTAAATTCTACTGAAAGCATTTATACTTAAATAATATTTCTTTAAACTTCCCACAAATGATCCACCTTGTTTTAGAAACTGAGATTGAACATGAGTCAGCTAGTGGAAGAAAATAACCACCTTACAGATCACCGCTTCTGTTTACAAAAAGTAGTTTCTGCAAATTCCAATTAAATTGTAATAAGGTGATTAGCTTCTTTGGTTACAGGGTCTTAAACATCAAAGCATTATCTAACCACTAAGGGGGATATTAAATCCATATGCCATAGTGGAGTCGTTTAACCTGAAGTAAGGCAGAAGAAAACTTCAGAAGGGTGGTTATACCCTGGAACAAAAGGTCTAAGGACCCTGGGGATCTTTCTAATAACATGGACTTATGAACCTTCTAAGCAGCAATGCACCTGATTAATTCAGTGAACCTATTTGTAATTAGCCTTCTCAGCATATCCTGTTCCTTTAATCATTTGCAATATAGTCCAAGAAGAGATTTAAATAATAAAAACACTTATTCAACATTATATCACTATGAGCATTTTCCATCTTACTAATACAGAATACAGCCTACTTCTCTATGATCCTTGTTTTTGCAGTTAAAATTGATTGAGTTGTCAGGATTTCAATGAACGGGAATTATTTTAAATCAAGGTGATTGCCTTATGACCTCAAACAACTCAAGATGTTGGGCTCCACTGGCCTTCCTCTACTTGACTTGATTATAACTAAAAAAACATAGCATCCTCTTCCCAGAAGGAGCATTACTACATCAAAGATGCAATAAAGTATCCTCCTTGGCTTGTGAGGATGAAATGAGAGACAAGACAAGTGAAAATTCTTTGAATCAGTCCCGTAAATGAATTACAGTAATGAATGAATAAGCTTGAGGCAAATCAAAACAGGCATGTACACAAGGAAATATTGGGGGTAAATCTCATGATGTCAGGGCATCCAATACTCACTGTATCTCACATAATGAACAATGAGTCCAATGCACACAGCCAGCACAATCAGGGAGATAAAGGTGATGAGGCCAATAACCCAGGGCTCCAAACAAGCTCTCTTTCTGATTCTTACCACAGCTGGCCTGAAAAAGAAAGCAATAGCTAAATGACATTGCAAAGCACACTGTGCTCATATCTTAGAAAAAGGAGATATTTCTAGGGAATTTGGGACACTGAGGTGGTAGAGTACTATTTTAGTTTAGAACAGGTCACAATCCCAAGCTGAAGACAATGAGAGCAGCTGAAGCTCTGGTGCCTTATTACAAGCAAGAAATTGGACTCTTGTGTCTTGGTTTCCTTCACCATAAAATGAAGATGATGATATAGGACCTGGTGATACAGGTTAACATTTTGCTCATAGAGTTGATGTGAGGGTTAAGTAAATTGTAATATGTAAAATGTTTACAATAGTGCTGGCATATAGAAAGTGCTAAGTATTAGCTAAAATTAATTTGATCTGGCTATGCGAAGACACTGAGTTAAACACTGTGAGAGCTATGAAAACATTTAAAGCCTGTTTTGAACACTCTAAAAGCTTCAACAGCCTATCAAGCATGTTACAGCTTGAACTATACCAAGTTCCAGATAGAGTTTGTAATTCTATTTATCTCTACTTTTCTGATTATTTCTAAACCCAATTTTGAGGATACAAATGAGAGATAACCAGAGGATTCTTCTAAAGAACCTGAGATTTTGAGCTAATATTTCAGTCATGCTTTAGGAAATCCCTTCTGATGAAATTCCCTTAACCTGTCCCATTTGTTTAACCTTCAAAAAATGTATTGCTGGGACCTCCTGTGGTGCAAGGTGTTAAGACACAGCACTGTGAAGCTATCTGCAGTATGAGTTCGATCCCCAGCCAGGGAGGTGACCCACATGGCTCAGCAGACCTCTCCTGTCTCACCCACTCTGCTGCTCCCCTCTGTAGTGTATCTCAGTCAATTTGTTTGTTCTGCTCCCACTCTGTCTCTGGTGAATCCTCTCACACACATACATACCCCACACCTCTGGCCTGTACCCCAGTTCTTGTATGCATAAATAAATAAATCTTAAAAAAATACATAGTGCTAAAAAATGTTGTTTAACCTGGTTTTTGCTTGATAAGTAAATTTGCCTTTCCCTTGCTAAGAAAACTCAAAAGTTTGAAAAAATAAAACAAGAAGTCAGAATTGAATACAGAGTTTGAATTTTTATTCAAAGTTCAGAGTTGGGAATAGAATTGATTATTTTAAATTTCTTGAGTTAATTATCAAATTGGTAGACTCAGTGGCATGTATTCTTATCTCTTTTGGTCTGCTGGTATTGAGGATGGGTAGAGAGTGGCAGGAAAATGTTATTCTGGAGAAGAATCAGGGACTGAATTAGAATAAAGAGAATTCTGGATGCAGCTGTTCTCTCACTAACTCTGTGATTTGGACAAATCACTGAAGCGCTAAGCTGAGTTTCTCCATCTGTCAGTAAGGTTCTGTCAAAAGCACATGGTTGATTATAGGAACCCATTATCAATGTGAAAACATTTTGCAAACTGCAAAGCATTTCATAATATTTTGGCTTACAGGAATCAAGGAGATATTGTTTCCCAGTGGTACATAGGCAGGAAATGATATTATCATTTGATCCCTGCCACACCATCATCACATCCTGGTTCTGACATGATGTTATTTTCTGTGGGAACATCATTGCAGAAGTCAATAGTGTCATCATTACTTCGTGACTCTACCCCTGGCTAAGGCCCTGGGATGTAGCAGAAGGCTCCAGGGACTCGACTTGGTCTCCTCCCCTGTACCTATGACTTTCCCATGGGGCTGTAACCAAGGAAACTTCATCTTCCTCTCTCCAATCTCTTCCATCTCCAGTTCTCCCTTGAGTGGAATTGCAAACACCTGTTCCTAGAATGGCAATTATTGCAATATAAAAAGACTTCTCCATGATATGGTTATTTTTTTATGTGCAGATGTGTCTAAAAACTGACTCCTGTGCCTTCATCCCTGAATGCTCGCGATCCACTTGTTGCAGAGGAAAGGAGATGCATATAGCAGACGTAAGCAAAACTTTGAGGGAAACATGGGGAGGGAGATGCTTCTTTACTACTGTCAAAACATTCCAACTTGTAATTATAAGAAATATGATATAATTATCAAAAGTATATGATCATTATGCAGATACTGAAATGTCAGAAGTTCTGTTTATTCCACAATAACTTAAACAGGACAGAAAAGTAAATAATCGTATCCATTAAATTAAGGCTGAGCTACATGTGTTAACATGCAAAGGGTCGGTGAAACATTTTAATAAAAAAAAGTTGCAGAATAAAATATGTTCCAGTTTTTGTAAATAATAAAATTATATATTTTGTGGATAACAAAACATATAGAAAGAGATAATTATTAATATTAAGAAGTTGAATACTAGAAATAAGAGACTTAATTTTAATTTATGCAATTTATATATGGGACTTTATATTTTAATGGATTTTTTTTAACTAAGAAACACCATGGCTTTTATAGATGGAGTCCTCCACACTATCTTGTCTAAGGTACTAGTGTGTCCTTCTCTCCTGAATCCCACATTTCATAACAATTTAGTGATGTTCTGTCTTTGGCGTTTTGAATGAAGTAAGAGTCATAGCATGGGACAAAGGGAAAAGAGAATCCATCTAAAAAGCCTTGAATAAACAAGGGAAGATTTTTCAAAATACTATCACCAACTTATTTACTGTATAATCTTGTACCAAAAGATTCAATTCTCTTCTTTATATTGTCCATATGAAAAACAGGGATAATAATTCCAGGACTCTCCTAACCTGATGATCTATGTAGACACAGAAATGGCACTGTATTACTTTGAGTTTCCAAGTAGATCATTGTATAAAAAACAATGACTATTATAATTATCTTCATTATTTAATTATTAATAATAATAGTAATAATCATATTACTGAGATGTTTGTCATTTGAAATATTAGCTCTTGCCTTCCCAGTCTGTTTGGTGTTGTTTTTCAAACTGATTTATCCTGTTTTTTAATTACTTTTTTTGTTGTTCTCTTAGTAATCTATTCAGTACTGAATTGCTCCAAGTTATATGTGGTAGACTTATGCTCAAAAACTTACTAAAATAGAAGACCAAATTCATTTTACATATCAACAGGCACTTATGCATTTAAAAACTTCCTGCACATAAACCCTGTCAGTAATTATTGTAGCCTATTGAAACTTAGCCAAACCTCCTCATGTAAAATCACCTCAGACAGACAATTAAATTCTAATAGTTTCAATGCTATCAAATTGCTTTCTTTGTATGATTTTTCTTTTCAATTTGGGTGTGTGTATGATTAGATAATGAATATAGCAGATAAATTACCAGATAGCAATTTAAAAATGGATGCATTTTTATAAGTCCTAATATTCTGGGTACATTTCTCTAAGTCCTAATATTTCAAAAGACGATAGATAATATGGCCAGAGTTGCATGACCAATACCACTTGTTAACATGTCATCTTTAGATTAGTGCCAAAAAAGCAAAGCAGCAAAACAACAAAAAGGCAAGGGGATAAAAGGAGTAAATGTCAAACAAACCACATGGCAAGCACTGGGAAATGAAAAGACAAGACTCACAGTGTTTCAGAGGGAAGTCTGCCAAAATAAGCCCCTACATAACATCACCACCGTGGATTAATAGTGAATCTCAAACTCTCTGTTCATTTTCTATAATGATATTCTTAATTTGCATGTTTCATCAGCTCAGTCCTACTGAACAGTTTTGAATGAATATGTCAACCATGTCTATAAAGCTGGTGGCTCCAAATATTATCAACTACTTAAACCAAAGTTTAGCAAAGGTTTCTGTAAAGATCCAACTAGATCTGTATTAGGCTTTCTGGGCCACATTTCTCTGTTGTAACTATTCAGTTCTGCAGCTATAATGCAAAAGGAGTCATGGACAATACATAAACAAATGAGTGTGGCTATGTTCCAATAACACATTCTGTACATTAAAATTTGAATTTGATGTAATTTTTACATGTCATGAAATATTTTGCTTTTGATCTGTTTTCAACCATTTAAAAATATTTGTCTTCACTCAAGCACCAAACAAAAAGCATGTGATGGGTCAGATTAGGCCCTTAGGTCATAGTTTACTGATGACTAACTTGGTTAATATAATAGCCTACATACAAGTCAATGCTAATTGTATTGGGAAGCTATGATGATCTTTTCATTTTCTAGATTCATTCTCATTGCAATGCTAATGTAGTTTGTCTGCAATCTCATTGCTACCAATCTTGTCCTTTCACTAAGATTTGTCCTATCCCTTAATAATAGATTTCTCTTCAGTCTCCCAAGAATTAAGTCATTCTCTATTGCTATGTCCTGTCTTTCTAGAAGTGATTTAACCAATGACTGAGACTGCTTAAAGCAGGTCAACTTCAGTTAGTCAAGCATTCACCCTCTCCCCTACAAACTATCAAACTCTGGCTTTGCTACTATTACCTCATCTGAGAATCTATACTTTACTTATGTCATAAGAATCTGTGTTTATTTAACAGTCAGTTTTGAAATATACCGGCCACTTCAGTCAGGTCTCTTTAACACTGAGTATCATATTGCTGCAGGCATTTGAGTTCCTGGGATAGGGTCTTAGTCTTACTTATCTCTATACTCTCTGACCACGTGCTCAAGAAATATTCAGGGGCCTCTCTGGTGGTGCAAGGGGTTAAGCACCACACTATGAAGCATCCTCAGTCACTGCATGCAGCATGACTTCGATCCCCAGCCAGGGAGATGACCCACATGGCACAGCAGATCTCTCCTGCCTCACCTACTGACTCCCCGGTATGTGTATGATTAGATAATGAATATAGCAGATAAATTACCAAATAGCAATACTTCAGGAGATTTGCCTGTTCTACTCCCTACTCTGTCTCTGGTGAATCCTTTCTCCATACCTCTGGCCTGTACCCCAGTTCTTGTATGCATAAATAAATAAATCTTTTTTTAAAAAAAGAAATATTAAGAGGGAACTGAACTGAACTTGAATAAACCAAATTGAACTGACCATTTGTCAATACCACAGTATGGATTTGCATCTTTCTCAAAAGACTCCTGGCCTGTATAGTCTTAGAAAACAATTTACACACAAGAAAGACAGATTAGAGATTATGAAAATAATGGTGATTTAAGTAAACCCTGATTTCAGTATCAGAGTCTATACAGTGATCAACCTTTACGGTTAAGATTTCTAATTTCACCTATGTGATTCACACAGGATTTTCCAACAATTATTTGATCTACTGTAAAAGTGACATAGTACAGAAAGTGATAAATTAAGGGACGTTAATTGCAGGAGACACATTATTTTGTATCATTGAATGTATGTATGTAACAAAAACCAAACAACAACAAAGGATGATGCTACAATGAAATAACAGCATAGTACCTTATGACACTGATAATTCCCTAAATCAGTGCTTAAGACTTAAATTATCATTTAATAGTATTATTTCATTTTTATTGTTGTTTGGTTTATTTCTTTAGTGCTTAATGTAGTGTCTGCTTATCATAGCCACACAAAACTTCAGATATTTTTTGTATGGGAGGAAAATTCATACTAGCTGACATTGATGAGATCTTTAATCTTTCTTATTTCTAGAATAAAACTATACAAACTATATCCAGGATAGAACTAATTTTTTTATGTGTGCGCATTAATTATGTGTTTTTATTGCTGAGTTTTTAAGAAATAGAAAACGAATTACCCTAAAAGAAATAGAATTACAAATAAAGTATTTCCTTCCTATTCACTAATACACAAACACATCTATAAAGTTTCTGGTTGTATAAGTAGGTCTTTGCAGTGGATTATGTGTTCATTTCCTACAATGCTATTTATAAATAATGTAGAAAAGTTACAATTATGCTAAGATGGTAGTCTGATTGCTAAACAACTATTTCCATTTCTCTTTTACAGTATTTAAAACAAATGGTAGGAAGCTTATTGTTTTCATATTTTCATTGTTTTATTTATATTTCACTTTCTTCTAAACTTAAGGATATGGATATATGTGTGTATATGCATGTGTGCATGTATGCATAGATAAATATCTTTTTAAGCCACCATAAATCAGTGTCTGTGCATATATATAATATACATGTACATGTGTATATATATACACATAAAACCATATATGGATTTATAAGGCATAAAATTAAATTTAGACGTAAAAGATGAAAGCAAAGATAAGCAAAAACATAAAATGGAAATAATAATGAAACTTCTTATCAAAATTCCTCTCTAGGCCTTTGCTTAAGTTAGGACACAAAATTTGTAGCTTTCTAACAGCCAACTGAAGAATAAAATAAAGCAAATTCTGCTTAGATACATTATTTTTCATATCACCAAAAGATAAAAACTGAGCTTAACAGCAATATAATTTTTTAAGTACTCATAGAATACTGTACAGTATTCTATGTAATATAGTGTAATGATCTATATTTCCTACAGTATTCTTAGCATCACAATAAAAATAGTTTTACAATACTCTTAGTATGTCCCTCAGTTCTTACAAGTGGTATAATTGCTATTATTAAAAGCAGCTGGATGGATAAGGGGGCATCAGTGTGAAATGATTTAGACCAAACTATGAAAACTTTTAGAAAGTTTTAGACATAAAAATACTTCTTTATTATTGAAATGACTACATGGTATTTTCACATTATAATGTATCTAAAGATTTAAAAAGTTTTTAAAAATAAAGTATCTAAAGATTGTTAAAATAGTAGGTATAAAATTGGATTTTCTAAAAACATAGTATTGTTTAGTAGAGTAGTAAGTGAATAGATATTGTCAATGACAGAAGACCCTAACACTTAGGAAACTTACAGCCTAACCATCCCATATTTAACCAACCATAAAACACCAGTGATAATATCTTTCCTCCCACCTACTTTAAAAGGAAGTTATGAAGATAACATATGCTATCATCAGACTTGGTTAGAGACATGTACTTTACAAGTATTAGTGGCAACTCAACCGTAAGGAATGCTTTGAACTCCCTTGCATTGTCACTGAGGTCATTAAGTTCCCAATCAGATTTGATGCAGGAGAGAAAATTACAAACTGAGATTTAGGTGGACACTTTGCTGACCTCTAGAAATTTATAATCACAGAGAGATGGGGTGGTAAAATTAGTATAGGTTTACAGACTTACAAATTGAACTATTTTTTTTTTAAGATTTATTTATTTATGCACACAAGAGCTGGGGAACAGGCCAGAGGTGCAGGAAGTGAGAGGACTCACCAGAGACAGAGCAGGGAACAGAACAGGCAGATGGACTGAAGTACACTGCGGAGGGGAGCAGCAGGCACAGCAGGAGAGGTCTGCTGCACCATGTGGGTCCCCTCCCTGGCCTGCGGCAGGATGAACTCGTACTGCAGTGGCTGCGGTTTGCTTCACAGTGCGTTGCTTAACCCACTGCGCTACCAGGGAGGTCCCCAAATTGAACTATTTTAACCCTTAATTCCACTAATAGATTTGCTTGCTTTTCCTCAAATTCTTTCCAGTTCAAAGTAATAAAGTTGGCAGGATCTAATGAAGCAGCTTTTTAATAAAAGCTTTATTTTATTATTTATGCAAACAAGGGCTGGGGTGCAAGCCAGAGGTGGTGGGGAGAATAGGGTGGGGGCAAGAGGATTCACCAGAGACAGAGTGGGAAGCAGAAGAGGCAGATCTTCTGAAATACACTGCTTAAAGAAGCAGTGGACAAGACAGGAGAGAGGTCTGCTGCGTCTGTGTGTTATCTCCCTGTCTAGGGAAAGAACTCATGTTGCAGTGGCTGGAGATAGCTTCATAGTGCTGACTTAACCCCTTGCACCACCAGGGAGACCCCAGAGGATGCAATTTCCCACAGAAATGTTGCCGCCAGTCATAAGGAAATGTAAACACTTAAAAATGTGAAAGAAAAAGAAATTTTAACAGGAGTTGGGTTGAGTATGTCATGACAGGTGTATGGGGAAAAAAGGTTAAGAGCTATGAACTAGAGACAGTGAGACTGCTGATATAGAGCAAAACTCTCACCTTTTTGTAATGTTAAACATCCTCCTACAAAACCTTTCTTGTGCTTTGTCTAGATGCCTCTGTGAAAGCTGGTATAATGTAGTGGAAATAACTGAAGGATCAGTAAGCTGCACCTTTGTGCTAAAATATTTCACATAAAGATTGAATCCTTTCATCTAAGTCCTTACTTTCTCATATGAATATTCCAAGCATGTATTTAATATCACACAAGTTCCCTGGGTAGGGAACCGACTTTTGTGCTCTAGTTTTCCTCATTTGTTAAAAACAATGGAGATATTAATTGATCTGGAAACTCTTTAATTTCCACCAAACCTAGTGTTCCATACTTCAAATAACCTAGCAAGACTTGGTTATTTTACTTAATATTCAGTATTTGCTAAATGATCAACTTTTACATATTTTTTAAATGTTTCTGGTTGTATGTCAGATAATTTGGAATGTTCAAACTAAGGGACTGCAAATCATTTGAAATAATCCAAATAACATACATAAGAATAAATCAAAAAGCTTCTATCTTACTTGCATTTTAAATGAGTTTTAAAGTCTCTAGACCTGTAAGATTACATTTTGTGACTGAGGGTCCATAAGGTTGGAATGTGCCAGTTGGAACACATGCTGTGACCCTGGGGGTCCTCTAGTTTGCTCTTTCCCTAGTAAGAATACCTCAGGTAATCAAAAAATTTCTGTACATAACAAAACCCTACCTGAACTAATTTAGTAATGAAACACAACTGGAAAATGTATGGATTCTGTTAATAGTCACATTATTCTTCCAAAAGTAAAAGTTGTTGATAAACTTCCTTCCCATTTGCTGATTGATAATTTATAGAAATTATGAGTCTTAACTTTTGGATGGAACACAAAATTTATAAAACTGGTCACTATATACTCACTTTAATTATGCACCAGTATAGTGTCATTTAAATAATGACATATAGTGAAATATACTGACACATTAGAATAAGATAGAAGTTGCTATATAAGTGTATACCATGAAAATTAAGACAAAATTATTATTTTATCCAAAAGAGTAAAATATTTTCCATTACCAGCATCCAACTTTTAATGCATATCTACATGTTAATGGCTACCAAATCTGTAACTGCCATTCATATAACTCGTCTAAGCTTCAGGCCCAGATATCCATTTGCTTATTATTGGTCACAATGGGATATATGTTTTCATCTTCAAATATTACCTCTCTATGGTAGAAACTTATAGATGGTATCCCAAATCTTTGTTCTTCTTCATAAGAAAATCTTCCATATCTGATTGGGCACATGGACAAAATAATTCCTTATTTTGTGAACTGAGGTAGACCCTTACCAACCTACCTCCCAACTTGTATTTCATTAGACTTATATAAAACTCCATTTTATGTAAGCCACTGTTATCTTAGGTTTTCTGTTATAAGGAATCTGATAGTATTACAATATACAAAACAGATTAGTTGTAATAGAGGTAAATTGCCACTTTTATGTATTTATCTTTGGGAAAGAGGATATCAAGAAACATAATTATCTTGCAGTTACTGTATATAGGAAAGAATAAAATACTTTTATTTGATATTCTCTAGAAGTATTATTTGAAATACAAATAATACATTTAAAACTAATAAGTCAGGAGACCAAATTTCCATCTGTGATATTCTTATCATTCTTTATAATAAGTTGTATGACTTTAAGAAAATGATTTCTGTTTTCTTGTGTAGAATACAGAGGTCTAGACTTTGACCTCGAACAGCCTGGGTTTGGTATTTTAACTCAAACCAGTTGAATGAGCAAATTGCTCATTCTTTTCTGAGTTTACATTCCCTCATTAAAAATGGAGATAAGGGGACTCCCTGTTGGCACAGGGGTAAAGTTTCAGTGCTAGCAAGCTATCACCCACTAGCCAATGTGGTCAGAGTTCGATCCCCGCCAGGGAGTTAACACACTTGGGATAAACCTCTCCTGTCACACCTGCTGCTCCCCTCAGCAGTGTATTTCAGTAGATCTGTCTGTTCTGCTCCCCACTCAGTCTCTGGTGAATCCTCTCTCTCACACATACACACACACACTGCTCACACCTCTGGCCTACACCCCAAATCCTTGCATAAATAAATAAAAATAAATCTTTATTTAAAAAATAAAATTAAAATGGAGATAATGAGAAGTTCTAACTATAAAGGTCTTCTAGGGATTAAGTGAAATAACACTTGTAGAGTAGTTGGTACCAAGCTGGGCACATAAGAAAAGCTCGAAAAAAATTTTTGGCTATTGTCATAATAATCTCTTTCATAATGAGATATCAATTTTTTAAAATGGATTCGAAAATCCTTAAGTTATTTAATTGTGCCTAAGAAGATAAGAAGATAGAGTAGATGAGGCTCCCAAGTGCCTTAGTCCCACTCCAACCATAGCAGCTATGCGCCATGCAGTCGGGTTTTCATGTGCAAGTGGGATTCAGTTAGTAAAGTAAATTGGAAAACCACTCATCTTTGGACTCATCTAGTCCACAGAATCTATGACTGGGGCCAACAGTCAGTCCTTAAGTAGAGATTTTAGTCCTAAGATTTAGAACTCTATTTAAGAAGCCCCAATCTAGTCTTACTGTGGAACCCTATAACATGTATCAAGTGCTAATTTAAGCTTGAATGTTTTATAGTTTGAAAGATTGGTTTGAATATTTTTCATGTATTATTTATTATCTTTGGTATTTTCCTTTTTTCCCTCAAAGATTTATTTATTTATGCATATAAGAACTGGGATAGAGGCTAGATGTGTGGGGGGGTGAGAGGATTCACCAGAGACAGAGTGGGGAACAGAATAAGTAGACTGACTGAAGTACAGTGCTGAGGGGAGCAGTGGGCGAGACAGGAGAGGTCTGCCTCACCACGTGGCTCCTCTACCTAGCGGGAGATCAAACTTGAGCTGCAGTGACTGTGAATGCTTCATAGTGTGGTGCTTAACCCCTTAAGCCACCAGGGAGGCCCCATCTTTGGTATTTCCTTGATGAGGAAAGTTGAGACACTATGATTAAGGAAAGTTGGCTCTATTTAATAAGGGAATACTTGTTCTATTAGGGTCATGATATGGTGAAGGAAGCAGTGAATATTAGACAGCAGAGGACTGGAATTAGAACATGTTTGTTCAAACTCCAAACTTAAAATCACTTACTCTAAGATTTGCAAGTCTCAGTCTTCCTAATCTTTGGTTGTCCTATCTATGAAGTTATGATAATATTAAAATCAATTGCCTCAGGCCTCCCTGGTGGCATAGGGATTGATGTCTCACCAATGTCCAGCTATTGCCAACCACTGTGGCATGGGTTCAATCCCCAGCCAGGGAGCTAATCCACATGGTGCAGCAGACCGCTCTTATCTCACCTGATTTTCCCCTCAGCAGTGTATTTCTGTGGATCTGCCTGTTCTGTTCCCCACTCTGTCTCTGGTGAATCCTCTCACCCCCCATACCTCTGGCCTACACCCTCATTCTTGTATACATAATAAAAATAAATATAAAAAAATAAAATCATTTGTTTCACAGGGCTGTTGTAAGTACCAAATTATAAAATATATGCTATACTTGTGTATATAAATATAAAAATGCATGTATATTAATATGTGAACATATACGTGTATGTATTCTTACTATATGTACTATCTGTGAATTTTACTAAACATGGCTTGATTGACAAATTTTGTTGTACAATAACTAATTTTAAAAGGAAATATATTTTTATATATATGCAAATGGAATAGTAATAATAATGATGATAATATCCACTGAGTCATGTAGTTACCTGTGTTAACATAACTCTTCTCCTTGTCGATGTTGGGCTGAGGATATATATAGGTGAACTAAGAGAGCAGATTTTTTATCTAGTTTTGACTGACTCAGTCATTCCTGTAACGACATACAAATTTACCTATTCTTTGAGTATTGTATCACTTATTTTCTAGAACACAGGCAGCAGTGCTTCCAGTCTCCCAGTCTTTAAGATGTATTGAGAACATTATCCACTGAATATATATGAGAGCTCCTTGTAAATTTAACCTCTCTTAATGAAATAAGTCAGTTAAAGCAGTGTAGCAGTAGAAACAGTTAGGAAAAGACATTGTGATGGTGTAATAGCTTTGTTATTAAATGGCATAGATTTGGAGTCACATAGTCCTAGTTAATTCCAACTTCTGCCATTTATCACCCCTAGGCAATAAATGTTACCTGTTTGAGCTTCAGTTTCCTCATGTGTAAAATGGGTGTAATAATATGCACATAGTTTTAGGACGGTAGCTAGCAACTAATACTAGGAAACAAATAATAGCAGTTATTATTTTGCTCTGCAATGACTCATAGTTCAACTTTAAACAACATGCTAAATCCTTCTCTACCCATTTTTTAGTTTGTTACATCATTTGACATTTTCAGATATCAAGTGTCAAGACAGAATTTAATGATGAGTATGAGTGTACTGGATTCCCATAAGATGAGGTTTATTGCATCAAGATTTCTAGTTTAAAAATCACAGAAACTGCCCAAACATGCAGCCATGTATGTAACTGGAGGAAGGTTAGGCTACATGCTCTGACATGACTTGTCTCTTCAGCCCATTTTTCTTTCTCAACTTCTTAAAACTTTCCTACTCTTGTATCCACTCATATCAAAACTATTAAATTACACATGAAACTATGAGAGCATTCTCCAGAATTTTCACCCACCATCTTCATGAAGACATGTCCAAAGGAGTGTGCTTTGCAAAATCCTTAGTGCATTTTCTCTAAATCCTGTCTCTGTCAAAGCCAGGAAGCCCAGCTGAGCACCCCCTTCACCACTTACCATCTTAAAAGTCCTGCTCCACAACTGTTCAACTCATCCCAATCTCAAGCATTAAAGCCATCAGGTATACTTATAAATTTCATTGCTAAGTACATGTTGAAAACAGACAACAGTAAAAGATTAACAAAGGTTATAGTACTATACTCTGATGAATTTCCTGAAGGAAATGCTACACTGAGATGAACTTGATTTTCACATAAGAGCAAATGTTACCATTCTTTTGAGAAAACTGTGAAGATGTCATTGAAAAGGCCTCTCTGGTGGCCTACTGGGTTAAGCAACACACTATGAAGCTGACTGCAGTCACTGCAGCACGAGTTCAATCCCTGCCACCGGCCAGGAGGTGACCCACGTGGCACAGCAGACCTCTTCTGCCTCACTTGCTGCTCTCCTTAGCAGTGTGTTTCAGTTAATCTGCCTGTTCTGTACCCCAGTCTGTCTCTGGTGGATCCTCTTACGCCCCACACCTCTGGTCTGTGCCCTAGTTCTTGTATGCATAGATAAATAAATCTTAAAAAAAAAATGTCATTGAAGCTATACATACTCTGTCCTGGAACCCCTTTGAGATAGTTTGGGAAAGTTAATTCACATTTCTACCTTGTTTAAGTAAAAAAACAGTTTTAAGAAAATTAAATAAGAGCAGTCAGTGAATTCTTTAAAATATTCCCCCCAAAACCACTAATTAAATTAAAATCATAATGGCACCTTTCCTCTTTATATGTGCATTTTCTTATAATAATCTGCATATAATCTTCTATATGTATAGAAGATAGATATAGTCTTCTATATGTATAAGAACAATGTATAGTCTTCACCTATACATTCTAGGTATGCCTGTGCATAGGTATATATTTTCTTCCTGTGTGTATATGCATGTTTTCCATTTCTTCGTACCAATGCAAACTTTCCAAATGACTTCCCTTAGCTCTTCACACATGACAATTTTTTAATAGCAGAAAAGCACTGCCAATAGAATCAGAAAGGCTAAGGTCAGATTCTTGATCCAACACCTCTTAATCCTAGACAATCTGATCTACAGTTATTTTACTTTTTAAAAAGGCAATAACAGCTCTTAAATTATTGCCAAAATTAAATGAGAGCACATTTTACAAAATGTACAATACATAATAGGTGCTCAATGGGTAGTTTTCTTCCAGACAGAACTTATTGTACAATGAGAATCACTAAAAGTTGCTACATTGACAGGACTGATTTATGCTCAAGAAGTGAGGTCCAGCGTTAAGTGCTTGAAACATCACAAAGCAACTATGGGTCTTAATCTCAATAGAATGGCCCTTCAGTATCATTATTTATTGACTAATTTCACTGGGGTAATATTACTAGATTAGTTTTACATCAGGGTTTTCCTCAATTAGCAGATTTTTAAGAGCCAAATAAGACCATATCCCTATTTGACTCAAATTGCCCAAATCATATCTGTAAACTCCTACAAGTTCCAATACATTCTGAAATTATCCTGTCCTCCTTAATAATCTTCACTACATTGCATGAATAAGGTCTCTTTACCCTTGGATGGACCAGTGACTAGCTGCAAACACCTCCTATTAAGACATAATTATACCGATTTAAGAAAAACAAAGTGCTACCTCTCTTAAAAGCTGACCTATTATATTTCTATTTTAATTTCTTTCTGTCTCACAAGTTCCTGTATAAGTATAGATTGTATCTCTTCTTCTCAAGATATAGTGAATATAGTGAAAATAAAATATAGTGAAAATATAGTGTTACACAAAGTAATACAATATCCAGGCCTCCCCTGATGGCGCAGTGGGTTGAGCACCACACTGTGAAGCTTCTGCTGTACAGCAGTGCAAGTTCGATCCCCCAGTCAGGGAGCAGACCCATGTGGCATAGCAGACCTCTCCTGCCGTGCCTGCTGCTCCCCTCAGCAGTGTATTTCAGTAGATCTGCCTGTTCTGCTCCCCACTCTGTCTCTGGTGAATCCTCTCTCCTTCTGCCACTCTGACCTGTACCCCAGCTCTTATATGCATAAATAAATAAATCTTTAAAACAATAAATAAAATAAAGTTAGCAAGTTAAGGGGGAAAAAAAGGAAATGCAATTTTCATGTCTCAATCAAATATTCATCAGAAATTCTAGGATGAGAACTTGACTTTTTGACTTTTAATAAGCACCCAGTGAACCTAATTCATAGGGTTCATTGATCTCACACTGAAAGATTTTTCTTATATACTGAATAAAAATTAAAGTTGTCCCTTTTCACCTGAGTATTATTCATTTCATTTCATCTATCTAAACGTGTATAGATATTAGTGTCCATAAATTCAGTATTTTTTAAAATTCTTGTCAGGGGTTGCTGGTGAATATATTTGGCATATATCTTTGTCACCAGTAAAGGTATTTAATATGTTCTTCTCTTCCCAAATCTCTTCTCTATAAATTTATTCCTGATAAAGTTCTCTTTAACTTTCTGCCCTGTGTGTTTCACAAAATTCATATGTTGACCTCTTTGTGTACCAAGAATAATATAAAATAAGAGTTTGAGGGAAGTGGCAACATAAGAAGAATGTTTACCAAATACTAATATCTTTTACCATTAAATTCTAAAAATATGGTTTTCACTTAATACCGGGAAACAAATTTGGCTAAAGAGGCAAGATTATGTCATTTCACAAAACTTTCAACCTGTTTCTTACATGCCTTTTTCATTTTGAACTAGTAGTCTCAACATAATTGTCTATCTCTGTTCCAGGATTTTAATGATAACTCTTTCTTCAAAGCATTTCTGTTGGTACACTTAGCCAAATAAATGGACATAGTAAATTTAATCCCTTTCCACTCTGGACATTCTCTTATCATCATCTAGGCCCACTTAAACATAGATGTGCTCCAATTTTTCAGACCAGGAATAATTTTTTTCCCCTTGATAGGCCTCCTCCATCTACTCTGAAGCATAACTAAAAACTAAACATCTTTTGCTTTACATTAGAAACTATGTTCAGAAAAACTCACCACACTCTTCCTATTTTATAACTGTTCTGCACAACTTTCAGACTCACTGATGTCTAGCCAGGAATCTATTTAGTATACTGAGTTGGATAAAAGCTCTTCTTTAAAAAAAGATTTATTTATTTATGTAGATAAGAACTGAGGCGTAGGCCAGAGGTATGGGGAGTGAGAGAGTTCACCAAATAAAGTAGGGAGCAGAATAGGCAGATCTACTGAATACACTGCCAAGGGGAGCAGTGGGTGAGACAGGAGAGGTCTGCTGCCCCATATGAGCTAGCTCCCTGGCCAGGGATGGAACTTGTGCAGCAGTGGGGATTGAACTTATGCTGCAGTGTGTTGGTGATAGCTTGATAGCATTGACTTTAACCCCTGTTACACCAAGAAGGCCCTGGATAAAACTTTTAAGTACTGTTTTCTATAGTAATATTCTCAATGGTTTAAAAAAAAAAAAAAAGGTAGGTCACAAAACCATCATGGGTTATAGAGAAGTATTTGTAAAAAGGAGGGAAACTTGAGAGGTCTGACAAAATTTGAAATGTATAGCTCTTACTTGTTTCATTGACATGTATAGAGGAGTATTAAACTTTACAAAACAAGTATCAGTGTCAGTGCCTCAGTGTTTTCCCTCTGAAGATTACATTTGAAGATTCACACTTTTCAAATTGTGTTCTTCTCAAAAAAGAAATTAATAAAAAATGTTATGTCTATATATTTATCAGAGAAAATGAAATTTTAATCTGAACATAAAATTCTTTTCAAAGTCCAAACTAGTGCACCAAAATCTTTTACTGTTTTGTTTCTAACTGAAAGATATAACTTCAAAGAAATCACAACTTAACTGTTGGAGAAGTTGGTCTTGGCCAGGTACATCTTTAAAAACCAACTATTATAATCCCTTTTATCTTCTTAGAGTATTTCCTATTCTTTCAGAACATCCACATTTTTTTAAATTTAAACTGTCTACTTAAAGAAATAGTATAATTTTTATCTACATGTTTTCCTATTTATTTTTTTCTCATATATACCTCTAAAGGTAACAATAAGACAAATAAAGCTCATGCTAAATACATATTTTTTCTTCTGGAAAATTCACACACACAAACAGAAAGATAGCTCTAAAGCACTAAGTACTTTATCTTTTGTTGAACTCTACAGAAAGTATACAGAAAAACACTTGGGATAAGACCTAAGAGGACAGGGAACACTAATATAGACAGACTAGAAATTAATTTCTTGACTTAATTCCATGTTAAGTATCAAAAGTATTTTTCTATGTTAAAAAAAAGAATAAACAGGAAATCTACACATTCTTTGGTGTGGCGTATGCTATTTTAAACTACATATTAACTGCGACAAAGGGAAAGGGAACTCACCGATACATTGCTGACCAGCAAGAAAGTCCTGTGGAGACCAAGGTGTGTAACCAAGAGTGTGCATCCAGGTTCTATCAGAGACTGTGAGCCCAGGCCTGAGGTGAAGAAAGAAGTCACCAAGGATTGAAATGGAACCAGTTTGGCAGGTCTTGACTAATGTGACGGGATTGTTTGTATGACTAGTAAGACAAAGTCAAATTTTACAGGGAACGTAAAATAATTTATAAGCACTTTCTAGAAGTGAGAACTTAAAAGCTATTGTCTTAAGATAATAATAATTTAAGTGTTAACAAAAAGTATTTATAAAGTCATATGTTTAAACCTGGAAAGAAATTTTGAAATCATCTTACTCAACTTCCTGAATTTTTCAGTGAAGAAATTGAGGTTTAAGAAAAAAAGAAATTGAGATTTGAGTTAAATTACTTGATCAAAATCACATAAGTTATGAACCTCCAAATTAATAGTAACACCCATATTTTCAAGCTAACCTGACATGCTTTCTCCTGTACTATGCATACAATGAAAGTTTCCCTTGTTATTGACTGTTAGTCAACTGTTGAAAATACCATAGGGACTAAGAAAAGCATTAAGATATTAGAATTATGTGCCATCATTCTAGAAAAATGAAGTAGTTTACAAATATTCACCCCCAGTTGAGACAGTATAGTTGTTTCCTTATACTGGCAGACAAACTAGCCAACACTAAATCATTTCTGTCTTATTTCTGGAAAGTACAGAATGCATTTTTTAATGTATTTTTCCGCATGTGTATGCAAATACCTGCATGTTTATGTCACGTATAATCTGTAAATTGCCTTCCCTATTCGTGTAAATTAGATTAGGTGTTTCTCCTCTGTGCTCTCATGATATCATACTTTTTTGTTTACTTGTATCTCAGTTCCAATAGACGGTGAACTCTTTTTCCCAAATACATCGATCTCAAAAACATGTGTGAAAAAGAGAGAGGGAAGAGAAGAGGGAGGGTGTCTGTGTGATAAGACCAAAAACTGAATACAAAGAAAGAAAATAAATACTGTTTAATGTCATTCCATTTCCTTGTAGCTAATGACTCATCTGAAAACATACAGAAGTTAGGATACTAGAGAAATTTGGGGTTTGGCTACTAAGAAATGGAAACACTCTTGCAATAACTTCTATGGTGGGACATACTATGCTTGGGAGTAGAGAGAGCATCATATCTAATCTTTTCTCTCAGGTCAATTGAATGCTTAAGTATATTTACTTGTAGTTATTCAATATAATAGGTTTTTGTCTACTCACATGAAAGTACAGTTTAAGTCAAATATAAAGAGGAAACAATAATGAAGTAAAACACGTCCAGGTTTTCATTATGAACATCCAATTTTTCATTATGAAATGAAGCTGCAACTTTTTATTATGCAACTTTTAAGAAGTGAAATGCTCACTAATGAAATGTTAATAATGATTTAACAATATGATCTTCTATTTTACAGTCAAATTCTATTTTTAAAAGTATTGCTTACAGTCTTGCTTTCAAGGAGAAACAGAATCTTCTCAGTATGACTTTAAACCAAAACTTGTCAGACTCATTTTAATAAAATTTTATGACATTTCTTTCTTTATCAAAATCCAGATTCCAAACTCAAATAAATATTTTATGTGACCCTTATCAACCTGTATACTATTGATATAGATGCAGGAAATGAGAAGGGTTTTGATTTCATAAATTTTTAAAGCCTATGAATATAAATTAAAATATATAGAAAACCCAAAACCAGGGATTAAGGATATGTGACTAGATGTTAATTGGGTGTCAACCTTAAAATACCAAAAGATAATCATAAGTACACCCATCCTATTAGTGATCTTTGTTCAGACAACTCAGGGACCATTACAGTGTGCTTCATCAAATTTCATGATATAGCTAACATTATAATAAAAATTTGAAGTATGACAGGGAACAAAGAAGTAAACATCAGACTCTAAATCATCAACCAAGTGGAGCTTTTCATGTATTTAGGATTTTTTTTATAGCTATTCTTAGAGCTGTTGGGTAAAAAAGCAAAGTTAATTTTAAGTCAGTTTATATCTAAGAGAACTAAAAAGGAATCTTTTTTTTTTTTAAGATTCATTTATGCATACAAGAACTGGGGTACAGGCCAGAGGTGTGGGGGGGTGAGAGGATTCACCAGAGAGAGCAGGGAGCAGAACAGGCAGATCGACCAAAACACACTGCTGAGGGGAGCAGCGGGCACAGCAGGAGAGGTCTGCGCGCCATGTGGGTCCCCTCCCTGGTCGGAGGCAGGGATCGAACTCGTGTTGCAGTGGCTGCGGTTTGCTTCATAGTGCGTTGCTTAACCCACTGCGCCACCAGGGAGGCCCCAAGAACTAAAAAAGGAATCTTAAGAGTAAGTCTTTCATCCGATATTTATGTTCTTCTTTTCTGTTTTTTCTGAAATCATAAGCTTTACTCTATATAATCTTTTACCCTAAATTAGGAAATGAAGAAAATGATTTTTAAAAGTTATCCTCATCTTTGTTTCCTAGATCAGGACAACCTTTTTTCCTGTGTCCTTCTGAAATATGGAAGCAGAGTCAGGAGGAACATACTTGTAGACATGAGTCTCTTGGAAACCCACAGCAGATATTATACATTGCGTAACTTGCAAAATAGTAACTAGACCACAGGTATTTTTACCAGCCAACAGATAATTCCATAGTCCTTCCTAGAACTTGGCCATGTCATAGCAATGAGGCATGGATGGCCATAAGCATGCATATGATAAAGAAATACTGCACCTTGTAGCTGGTCTTGCATGAGTTTTATCACTGTGTAAATATCCCCAAGCTAGAACCAAATTCTTTTATACTTAATAATACACAGATGGGGCCTCCCTGGTGGCTCAAGGGGTCAAGCATCACACTATGAAGCAGCAGCTACTGTAGCACAAGTTTAATCCCTGGCCAGGGAGGTGACCCACATGGCGCAGCAGACCTCTCCTGCCTCGCCTGCTGCTCCCCTCAGCAGTGTACTTCTATCAGTCTGCCTGTTCTGCTCCCCACTATGTCCCTGGTGAATCCTCTCACCCCCACACCTCTGGCCTGTACCCCAGTTTTTGTATGCATAAATAAATCTTTAAAAATAAAAATAATAATACACAAATGCCTATGTTAATTAATTTATGGAAGCCCTCAAAGTTATACCTGGTTTTCTCTCTGTAAATCTAGAACAATCCTTTTATTGATCAATTTATTGGGTCATACATTATATATTGACCAATGTTATTAAACCAGTATGTGAGTTAGTTATCATACTAAACACAGCTATTGTTATTTGTTGATCCATTTCCTCCTATCATGTATTACCTTAAAAGTACCCATTCATCTTAATTTGTTTAAGCTGGAAAACAAAAAACCAATATAATTAAACATTACCTCTATCTCATAAAGAAGAGATCATGTAAAAATGCAGCTAGAGAATAGACTGTCACTATTCTGTTATTGATTCTCCTTTCCTTTGTCTTATTTTCTTAGCCAAAATGTGGTTTGTTTTATCTATTCCTCTGTAAGATATTCTGCTTCTGCTATAACTGTCTTCATGACAGTTAGGGTAATTATTCTGAACAGTAATATAAGGCCCTTCTAAGCTTTATAACATATAATTTTCCGTGTGTGTGTATATATATATATGTAACACACACACGTGTATATGAGATAGGATTTTATTTTTTATAATATACCTATAATAACAATACTAAAATTATCTTTCTAATGCTCAATTTTTCTAATATACAATACAGACTAGTAATGGTTGTTAACTAGTAAATGACTGAGATAACATTTTGGACCCTTTTAATTTTAAAATAATATTTTGCTATTAGTTTTTGAAAAGTATTTTATGATTAATCAATTTCATGTTGGGGAATTTAATTTCAGCCTTCTGAATAGAATCTTCCTTGGGTATGAACCAAATGTATCCATCTATCTCTCTCTTTTTTTAAGATTTATTTCTATTTATTTATGCATACAAGAACTGGCGTGTAGGCCAGAGGTGTAGGTGGTAAGAGGATTTACTAGAGACAGAGTGGGGAGTAGAACAGGTGGATCTATTAAAATATACTGCTGATGGGAACAACTGGCAAGACAGGAGAGGTCTGCTGCGCAATGTGGGTCACTCCCTGACTAGGGATTGAACTCATACTGCAATGAATGGAGATAGCTTGATAGTGCTGAGACAACCCCTGTGCCACTAGGGAGGTCCTCCATACTCTGACTCTTTACAAGTAGACACTCCCCCCAAATAGATAATACATTAATAAAATTGGGATCAAAGTTTTTAAAAAGTACAAATGTAAATATATTTTATATATTGTTTAACATGTTTTCTCTGATAAAGTTGCATATTTGGCTTTGAACTTCCTAACAATAACAGGTATTGTTTTATCAATCAAAAACTATAACTTGAAAGGAAACATCAAGAAAGGAATTTTCCTGCCACAGGCTAAAGAAATTTCTTATATGGGAATTAGACTTAGCAAGAAATTAAATAATATCGGCAATGCTTTTATCAAAAAAACTCCAAGAGAGGGCCTCCCTGGTAGTGCAAGGGATTAAGTCTCAGCACTGTCAAGCTATTAGCACTATCAAGCTATCACTGTAGTACAAGTTCAACACCCAGCTGGGGAACTAACCCTCATGGTGTACAGACCTCTGCTTTCTCACCCGCTGCTCCCCTCAACAGTGCATTTCAGTCAATCCTCCTGTTCTGCTCCCCATTCTGCCTCACCCCCACCCCTGCTGCAACTCTGGCCTACACCCTTGTTCTTCGATGCATAAATAAATAGAATAAATCTTAAAAAAATTTTTTAAAGAATCCAAAAGAATTTTATATAAATGTTTCTTATAAGAAATTGAAAGAAGTCTGAGAACCTGTCTTTGAAATTGAAGTTGGTGACAGATTTTTATAGGAGATATATTTATGTGATCATTAATAAATACTTGCACTCATTTAACTTAAACCAAAGGCAGAATTCAATGTAGGTAGATGGTACCATGTTCCTTAGGTGAACTTTCTTAAATATCAAGTCAGCTAGACCTTTCCAGGAAAAGAATAGGAGGTAGTCTGAGTTCATATTCCTGACAAATGACATTGTTGACCGTCTCTCTTAGGAAAAAAACTCACTAACTCCAGATTACAGTCCCTTCCCATCTCATATTGTGATCTCCTCCCATAAGTTCCACTCATTCAAAAATCTGAAGACAAAAAATGAGCAGTTGTCTTTGGTTCACAAGTGGTAAGCTAAAAGCAGAAATTCAGACATTGAACTGTCTTTGTTCAATAACTTGAGATTCAGAACTGCACATCCATAATAGGGCAGGAAAGGGTAGGTACAGGTCTTCCTTCATCTGATGTCATTTAGAGCCATTACTCAGCCCTCATGAACTGTGTGGATGAGGCCTCGGCATCTAGCTCCACCTTAAAAGAGGTCAGCAGTTACTGGGTGTTCTCATTTCTGAATTAGTCAATGGGAAATGAGTCTTAGATCCTATTTCATCTATTCACAGTGGTTTCAGGACAATTGCCAATATCACCACCTGTACTCCATTCTTTCATTGAGAACGAGAAGGAAAAATGTCTACGTTCCAGCTGCAATCTTCTAATAATCATAATAATCAGTTTCTCATGAAAGTGAAATCAAATTTGAATCATTTTTATCCATGTATTTCTTTTAAACCTATCATTAAGGTTCTATAAAGAATTCTGAGGTTAGGACCTCCCTGGTGGTTCAAGTGGTTAAGTCGCAGTACTATGAAGTGATCTATACACAGCCACTGCAGCACAAGTTCAATCCCTGACCAGGGAGGTTACCCACATGGTGCAGCAGACCTCTCCTGTCCCACCCGCCGCTCCCCTTAGCAGTGTATTTCAATGGATCTGCCTATTCTGTTCCCCGCTCTGATTCTAGTTAATCCTCTCTGGTTAATCCCCCACCTCTGGCCTGCATCCAAGTTCTTGTACACATAAATAAATAAATGCATAAATAAATCTTTTAAAAAACAGAATTCTGAAGTCAGAGCATAGAATTATCATAATTCATAGAATTATGATAGTTCATAGAATTATGATAATTCTATGCTCTAAACAGAAAGACATAGAAGGAGAGGCAGATATGTGGTATGGAAACAAGGGGCTAAGGGAAGAGAGAAAATGAAACAATTCAGCTCAGAAGACCAAGGACTCATAAATGATTAAGATTTCACAAGGATAACAAATTTCATTTCTCAAAGAGGAAGCAGCATGAACAAAATATAGAGACTTGAACAAAATATACTTGAAGAAAGTTCAGTTTGAAAGGAATGATCCACACATCCATGTAATCAAAGTGTTTGTGCTATTCCCTTTTTAATGGATTGATATACTAAGCAGCCATGGAAACAACTTTCCATATTGAATGCCACTATACTGTACTTTTACTGCTAAGAAATAATTCCCCTGTAGAACCAGAGTTTTCATGCAAATAGAGAAAATTACAACCAAGTGACCCATTCCTGTCCCTCTCTCAATATACCACATGAGCTACTCACTGGCCCCTACCTTGTACTCTGTAGAATACAGTATTTCACCTTATATAACACTTATTAGTACATTCTGTAGTTGTTGTACATTTGTTATTTTTTTAAAAAGATTTATTTGTTTATGCATTCAAGAGCTGGGGTACAGGCCAGTTGCGGGAGGTGAGAGGATTCACCAGAGATAAAGTGGGAGCAGAACAGGAAGATTGACTGAAATACATTGCTGAGGGGAGCAGTGGACGAGGCAGGAAAGGTCTGCTGCACCATGTGGGTCCCCTCTGTGGTCGGGGATCAAACTCGTGCTGCTGAGTCATGGATGCTTCACAGTGCAGTGTTCAAACCGCTGTGCCACCAGGGAGGACCCCAGTTGTTATTTTTGTTTCATAAAAGCATAGATTCCTGAAAGACTTGGTTTATATACTTCTTTTTAACCACAGTACTCCCAAGGCCTAATTAATTACCAGAAACACAGTTAACAGTAAAGATTTATTAAATAAAACACAATCTTGACATTGCGGTTTTGGGTCTAAGATCCTCTTGCAGGGTACTTGGCTAGGCCCGATTAGAACAAGAATCGGTAAGGTAGACTGCTAAGGATTCGTCCTTAGCAGGAAGACTAACTTTAAACGAAAGTCCTTAAAGAGAATGAAGTTTCAAAGTGAAGGAAGCCAAATTAAGGGGCAGAAACAGGGTCTTCACTGGGGACAAAAGCACAGGCTGAACCTCTCAAACCCGGGACGTTGTGTTCACAGGGGTATTTGTCAGAGTGCCTCAAAGGACAGGAAGCCATAGGAACGACATGGATCATCTTCCTACACTAGGTGAGTAATTGAAAACATTCAATTTCTATCACTCATAGGATAAAATGCAAATCTTTACAGACTTTAAAAATAAAAATGAGATTTCCAGATAACTCTATGCTTCGGTGGACACTTCAATTTTTTGTCGTGGACAAGTTCCTCGAATCATGCTTTTCCCCCTGAGATTGATGATAATGTAGTACAAATTTTTGAGATGTATTAAGCAGGGTAAGAAACTGATAAAAACGAAATTCACTGGGCACAATGAGGGAGGATATTGGACAATTGGCTGGAATAATATTGTTCTACCTTTAGCTTAATTTTACAGATTTGCTGTCACCAGGATGTCAGTTTCCGTTTCCTTGACCAATGAAAGGAAACAGAGTTTGAGGAGAAGCAAAGTCGTTTAATATGTTGACAAATTGAGGAGGGCAGCAGACTAGAGTCTGAAAGAGCACGGTCCTGCTCTTTGGCAGAGCACAGGGATATTTATTTAGAATTACAAGGGGAGAAGGGAGTAGGCAAGCTGCGGGTCCATTTTTGCAACACAAGTGTCTGTAGGTTTTGGTGACACCAGCTTGCTTTCACAGTCACTTGGGGGTCAGCAGTTCCAATGTTCTCTTCCTAGTGATACTCTTCCCTCTGAATATAGGAAAACAAATTGTTAAGCCTCACAGGGAATTGAAGAAAGGAAATGGGAGAGCTTATCTGGTGGACCAAAGATAGACATACACTTTTTGGCTGCATCATTGCAAAAAGGTGGTGTGTATGGATTAGAGAAATAAATGTTAAATAGGTGACTAGATCTTAACTGCTTTTTAACTAGTCTTTTTTCTCATTATGAAGCAATGTATAAAATATAGAATAAGGTATACTATAAATTGATCACTGTTGAAGTTAAGTGATGGACACTATTCCCTATATTTTGAGATTTAGTGGAATGGTCCTTACTAAAATGTTTGACACAAAAACAATTCATGCTTACCCACAGAAGAATATAATTACAGATGTTACAGATGAGCAAAAGAAATGTATTTCCACTGCGTTTTTGGTAGAAATGATTTTATTTACTTATTCATACTTTAAAAAGCAAGGCAGAATCAAATTCATTTTCTTAATGAATTTATTATAAACACGTTGTATTTTAGTGCTCTTAAGTTTGCTTTTGAAACTTCTGAAGAGGTGACCCTCTAGCAACCTAGAAAGCCCTTTCCTTGCCCTCCAGGTACTCCTGCTCTTTGGGAGACACTAGTAACAATTAATGCTAAAGAGCCTGAGGTTGAGCTGGCCAAACCCTCTCCACCGACTTCCACAGGCAACAAGAACACTGGCTTATTCTTTTTTTTTTTTTTAAAGATTTATCTATTTATGCACACAAGCACTGGGGTACAGGCCAGAGGTGTGGAGGGTGAGAGGATTCACCACAGAGAGCGGGGAGCAGAACAGGCATACCAACTGAAGTACACTGCTGAGGGGAGCAGCGGGTGTGGCAGGAGAGGTCTGCTGCACCACGTGGGTCCCCTCCCTGGCCGGCAGCAGGGATCGAACTTGAGCTGCAGTGGCAGCGGTCTGCCTCATAGTGCGTTGCTTAACCCACTGCACCACCAGGAAGGCCCTGGCTTATTCTTTATCTGAAACTTTTTAGTAAGCAAGTAAATAATCAAATACAAAAAATGAAGGGAAATTTCCATTATAGATCATTCCCAGTTAGCAATGGATGAACTCAGAATTTAACTGTGTAGCTCCTTCTATTACTAGAGAGAGCTGTGCTAGTGAGTCCCAGGGCAAGTTAGGATTAATTAGGCAGCTTCAGGGACAGTGCAAGCAGGAACTTCAGGAGAATTAGAGGCTTCTGAGATAAGGACAGTGAATTCTAAGAAGTGCTAACCAATATATACACTAGAGATGAGGTCAGAAAATCCAGGAGGACTAAACAAAGACAATAAAACTTGAGAGAATAAGACCTTGCACAGGAGAGGTAAACTTTATCATAAAAGCTTGGGAAATAGGCACATCTGCCCTTGTGCCACTGGGAGAAAGATTCAGTCACAAAGTACGATGCTGAGATTTTAGAATAAAGGGAAAAAATATTTAAATACCCCTAAACACGGGCCCACAACAGCTTCCTTGCCATTCCCAATTAGGACAGTGTAATTGGGAGTCCTTACTTTCTCACTTTAAATAAATTTTTCTTTACTTTCTTAAATAAAGTTTGTTTCTTTCTGCTTACTTATCTATAATGTCTCCAAACTCCTTTTTACGGCTTCTTGGGACAAAAATCTGCAGTGGTTCAAGGGTTAAATTAACAGCACACACTGGCATGACTAACATAGATCTCAGAGCTTTGACCCACTGAAAAAACAGTGTAATACATTCGGTTCCATGGATAAAAATGAGTTGTAAAAAAGCCATCGCTGGGCATTACAAAAAATGCTATTATAAGAGGAAAACCAAGGTGAGGGGCACCCCCAAACGCCCAAACCCACCCACTCAAATTATTAGGTTCTGCCATCCTCCACATCAAGAAAAAACATACTCTAGTCTGTAGAACCTTTAATGAAAAGGAATTTTAATAAATTAGTATGCAACAAAGAAAAGACAAAAATGTAGTTTCCAAATCAAGCACCTGAGTTACCCTTCCCTTTGGAGATAATTTCTCACCCAAACAGGGTTGGCCCAAAGCAGGGCCAGTGAGGCCCGAAGGCTTGCCACAAGTCTGAGGTACCTCCTGATGGGAACCCACAGGAAAGGGATAGAAGGGGTCAGACAAGTCTGGAAAAAGCAAAATCAAGATCAAGATAAATGTTGTCATTGTTAACCTTCCCAGGATCTCTCACCCGCATCTGTTTCAAGTTTCTGTTTTCATGTCTCCCACGTCCCTGTACAAGTCCAAGGCTGAGAAGCAAGTGCAGCTTCTTCATATGTTTCTCTGCTCCATGTGCCTCCTCCAGGTCTCCTCTGGCCTTCCATCATTCTTCCTTTCTCCTCAAGTCCCCTTTCTAGCTTCTCTAACCCCTGCTCAGCTCCACCCTTCCTTGGGTGGGGCAAGGAAACTGGAACCTCCCCTTTTCCTGGGGACCACCCTGTTACAAAGGCAACAAATAGCAGGTAGTGTCTCCTTCCTCTTGAACTTCAGCTATCACTTCATGCCTGTCAGTTTTACAGTCCAACCCATTTTTTAGTATTAATTTTGTATACTATTAAAAAATATATAGGTTGTTAATAGATTCTTCTAAATCTATAAGAAAATTTATTCCAGGGTCTCCCTGGTAGCACAACGGGTTAAGTCTCAGCACTAGGAAGCTATCACCAGGCACTACAGCACGAGATTGAGCCCTAGCCAAGCAGCTGACCCGCATAGAGTGCAACTGACCTCTTGTACCTCGTCTGCTGCTCACCTCTGCAGTGTAATTCAGTAGATCTGCCTGTTCTGCTCCCCACTCTGTCTCTGGTGAATCCTCTCACCCCCATACCTCTAGCCTATACCCCAGCTCTTATATAAATAAAATAAATCATAAAAAAAGAAAGAAATTTATTCCATTGCTCAGTTATTACCATATTAGTAATAACTAAATGTTAAAAGTTAGAATCTTCTTTTTTTCTTTTTTTTAAAGAACTGGGGTATAGGCCAGAGGTGCAGGGAGTGAGAGGATTCACCAGAGACAGAGTGGGAAGCAGAACAGGCAGACTAACTGATACACTGCTGAGGGGAGCAGCAGGTGAGGCAAGAGAGATCTGCTGCGCCTTGTGGGTCACCTCCTTGGCCAGGGATCGAATTCATGCTGTCATGACTGGGAATTGCTTCATAGTGCTAAGACTTAACCCCTTGTGCAATCAGGGAGGTCTCAAAATTTAGAATATTTTACCCAAAGAGATGAGATAGATGATTGATGATAGATAGATGACAGGTAGGTAGGTAGACAGATAAGAGAATTGTGATCAACTCTTAACTGCAAGCTACCCTATTCTCCATTGAATGGCAGCACTCTGATTTTGGAAACTGACCTTATATTATTGAGTGAGCCTGACTAGTCTAAAGAGAATCATACTCCCTTTGCCAAATTTGATCACAGAAATTAGCTATTCTAACCAATAAAAATGAGAAAATTATTACTGAAGACTTAGATCGTAGATTCTCTGTGGTCTTTGTAGCAAGTGATAGTCAGCCAATCTCTCTCCATCTGGATGTGAATGAAGTAACTGTGAATGAAGAAGCCATGTTACAGGTCTTTCAGAACCAAACTGTAGTATAAAGCAGATATTTTGGATAGCATAGTAAAGAGACAGAAAGAACTTGATAACTTAATAACATTGTTATCAGTCATCCTGCCCTACTTCCCTACTAAATCAACTGGATTGTATATTTAATAACAATCATTATGATTATATAAAATAGGCATACTATTTAAAATATATTTGGAGTTGGATGTTCTATTACTTGCAGCCAAAAGTATCCTAACTAACATCAATTTAGTCTTTTTGTCTATTTAATGACTGAACATCTGTTAATATCCTGAACATCTGTCCATATCAATAAATTTAATTCTATAGCATCATTTTGAACGCTTTTATAGTAATCATGTACCTGCCGTTTCTAGTATCCAATATTTATTATGCAATCTTCTTATACTGTCAAATGCATGAATTTATTTAACAGTGATTCCATTCAATACCATTTCAATACCATTTCTGAAGACAGAACTACCCCTCCATTCAATGACCACTATAAATAAGATAGCAAGTATATGTTCAAAACCAATTTACCCAAATTCAAGATTTTATACCAAGATGGTATTTGATTCTTGTGAATCTGTGAAAAGTATTACATAGGACTGTCTTCTTTTTTACTTTTTATTAGGGAAGCGCTTACTATAACCTGATACTAGAACAATTTTGCCACCTCATATAAGATGTTGTGTAAAGTTCTTCCTCTCAGAGCTCCAGGCACAGGCAGGGCTGTTATGACTATTTGGCATATACTCATGAATCATTCAGAAGGGTTAAAAAGTCATGATCCCAAAGGAACTGGCTGTTGTAAGGAAAGCAAGACTTTCAGAAGACCTCACTAGGGGGTTTAAGCTTCATATGTCATTAACCAATTATCCTTGACTGATTATAATCTTCCCCCCAAAATAATAGTTTACTAGATTAGGACTAGAATGTGAAAATAGAATAAACAATTTTTCTCTTAGCTATAACATTCCTCTCTGTGGTAGTGGACCCCCAATATGTGCTGAGAAATGTTGAAAAGCAATGATAGTTCATATGTGAATGGTCACTTCAAAAGTTTTATAAAAACCATAGTATGATTAAAAAAAAAAAAGTGTTAACCATAGTTATTACCAATATCAGTGCTCTCCTAAATTTGACTACATCTATACCACTAACCTGGTTATTTTCCTTTATTTTAAGTGTTTTGTAACCATCTCAAAATATTCAGATTATTTTGGTTTTAATGTGCAGACAGGTCAGTTATGTCCTATTATATATCTTTGTTCTAATAGAGTTACTATATTAGCACATTCCTAATGCAGGTAATTTTGTGAATAAAAAATAAAATCACAGTGGATAATCCTGCCGCATATATACATCTTTCCTACCAAAGACAAGGATTGTTCCAAAAATGTCCCCATCATGTATAATCCTTATGCCACCAAAACACCCATTCCTCCGCAATGGGAGATTATACAGTCACATCTGCTAGATCCTCACAATATCCTGACATCAGTGTTATTTTTTTGAGATATATTTATGCAGATAAGAACTGGGGTACAAAAAAAAGAACTGGGGTACAGGCCAGAGATGCAGGGGGTGAGTGGATTCATCAGAGACAGAGGGAGGAGCAGAACAAACAGATTGACTGAGACACACTGCTGAGGGGAGCAGCAGAGTGGGTGATACAGGAGAGGTCTGCTGAGCCATGTAGGTCAGCAACCTGGCTGCAGTGACTGCGAATAGCTTCATAGTGCTGAGAATTAACCCCTTGCACCACCAGGGAGGCCCAGGATCAGTGTTTTCTAACTCCAGTTTTCTGTACAAACATTTTCAGATAGTTGAGTCATATTTTAATTTGAAGTTTCAAAATACTGAATGAAGTCAAGCTAAATACAGACAGTCAGGTAGGGTCAGGGTTTCCCAACCCAGTAAAAACCCAGAAATGCCACACAAAGCCAACCAACAGATCAACGTCTTTCCAGTAAAACAGACCAAGTAACCTGGGAGGCCCAAAAGGCTTCAACCAATCAACAAGAGGTGCAACACCAAGAGTTGAACATCCTAATCCCCCTCTCCCTATGCCCTCTGTACTCAAAAACTCCTGATTCTTGCCCCTGAGTGACTACCCTCTTGGGATGCCTCTCTGCTCAGAAAGCTTTCCTTTCCTTTTTCTTATCTGACAAAACCAAACAAACAAACTCTTGCATTTCTGCCTATTCTGGGTGTCCATGTTGAATTCTTTGGTCACTGAGACAACAACTGAGAGCCCCTGTGGTCCGGCTCATGGACTCCAAGCCCTATTCAATACCAGTCTTGTATTAGATGATGAGTCTCGCTGTTCTACTATTTGGGGTCACAAAAAGAAACAGATGGCACAACTATTTGTAACATATTTTCAAAGAGAAATTATTTTAAAAGGTACTACTTACTAAGGTGTGACTATATGAGACTTGTAAGGTATAATGTATGCACCTGTGGTTCTGTGGCAGCTGAGCTATTGTTCCTAGACCAGAAGTTACCTGACGAGGGAGAGTCACTTAGAGTGATTTGGTTTTAGGTGAACAGTGAAAGACACAGAGGCAAACTTGCAGAGAGTGAACCAGGAGGTAAGTACCCTGACATTATCCATTCCCCTTCCCATGATCTAATGTTCTAACTCCCCACTGACTAAACCCAGCTGGAAGCCAAAGGACATAAGAATCCACTGGTATTGTCTATACAGGTGATCCCCCCAACCCCGAGAGGGTCACACCAAAGAGAGTAACTAGAATAAAATATGTCATTTAAAGAGAAGAAAGGAGGCGTGGAAGGGAGATCCCCTATTAGAAGAATATATGATAAAATGTTGACACTAGAAATAAAATATCTCATTCAAAGTGGGGGTAGAGGGCCTCCCTGGTGGCATAAGGGTTAAGGTCTCAGCTCTATCAAGCTATTACCAGTCACTCAGCACCACACAATTTCCATCCCCTGCTAGCGAGCTAACCCAAATGGCAAGGCAGACCTTTCCTGTTTTGCCCACTGCTCCCCTCAGCAGTATATTTCAGTAGATCCACCTGTTCTGTTCCCCACTCTGTCTCTGGTGAATTCTCTTACCCACCTCCCCACACCTCTGGCCAATACCCCAGTTCTTATATGCATAAATAAAAATAAATATTTTAAAAAAAGAAAAAAAGGATGTGGGCAATAGACCCATAGCGAGACTGCAAATGGCTGCTGTTACTCTGATTTTGCTCCTTTCATCCCAAAATTGCCTGGTTCTGTCTGCCTCTTTCCTGTGGTTCCCTGCCAAAGGTACATTAGACTTGTGGCATTTATAGGTGATGTATAACACTGGGTGTTTTTTAAAAAAGCTATTACCCTTTCTTCTCTTTTATTTATATGTACATTAATCCTATTAAAGTTATTTCATACAGCAAATGGCAGAGTCTCTTTACAGCATGCAAGTTTGGAGGTCCTGGGGAACTGTTCAGCCTACACACTAACAGGAACTGCTGGATGCCATCTTTAGGTTTTTCTTTCACCTATGTAGAACAACATGGGCAAACATTATACTGATTGAAAGCAAATAAGGAGCCATAGTCAGAGGGCAAATTATCCTGCCCTCTGTGGCTTTGTGACTTCCAGACAGTTTTGGCAATTACTGGGCTGCCCTAGCCCAGAGTAAATGAGGTAGCACACACCTCAGGGAAAACTGTATCTGTGGAACTTGAAGGCTGTGGTCACAACTCTCTCCCAAGCTTTGTCTTCAGCTAGCTCCAGCAAAACACCTCCCTTCCCTTCCTGGATTTCTTCTAGGCAGACTGCCTGACACTGCAATCACCCATTGCACCTACTTGCAACCTGATTCCTCAACAATCCCCAACCTCAGTACCCTTGCCTGAGCCTATGGGGGAAAACTCTTCTTCCAAAACCTGCTGATATCAGAGAATTCCTGCCACTAATAGGTAATTTTCAGCCTAAGGCTACTGGGAAGTTCTTTTAGGGAGAAGCTCCTTTGAGCTGTCAATGATCAAATATCCCTCCTTCAAATCTAGCAGTTACAGCCCAAGGTTTAGGCCCTTGACTCTCTGGCCTCTCATGTCCAGCCTCCAACTTGTAAGGCTGGGTTCTTGGGCCACTGCTCCATGATGACTCTTCCGCCCCCGTCATCCTTATTGGTGATTAGTTTTCAACATATATAACAGAACCCAAATCTAAGGCTAATGTCCTAGGCCTACATCCCAAAATCTTCAATTTTAGACTGGGAAGCAAAGCTATTAACCAAACCCATCAAAATAAACACAGAGCACCAAACAATGTTTAAATCAAGACAAAACACTGGCACAAAATCCTAATGAAACAGAACTAAGTAAATGACCTAAAGACTTTGAAGCAAGAGTCTTTTTTTTAAAGATCTATTTATGCATACAAGAACTGGGGTACATGCCAGAGGTGTGGGGTGGGGTGTGTGTGAGGGGATTCACCAGAGACAGAGTGGCAAGCAGAACAGGTGGACCTACTGAAATACACTCCTGAGGGGAGCAGCAGGTGAGACAGGAGAGGTCTGCTGTGCCATGTGGGTCACCTCCCTGGCCGGCGGCAGGGATCGAACTTGTGCTGCAGTGGCTGTGGTTTGCTTCATAGTACGTTGCTTAACCCACTGCGCCACCAGGACGGGTCCTAAATTCTATCCTTTGTATTTCATTGTCAGTTGGCCCAATAATACCCTGTAGCATGTCTCCTTCCTTAACAGAATCAAGTATAGAGACAGACTTTGTATTTGGTCCTACATCAGTTTTGCCTCTTTAATCTGGAGTGTTTCCAAAGTCTTTCTTGAAATTTTATGATTTTTGACTATTTTAAAGAAAATGCTCCCTTCTTTAAAAAGAGAAGAACAAGAATGAAAGGGTTTTAATTAAAAATGAGATGAAGAATAAAAAAATTCATAGAAAATGACTGAAACTCTTGTAATGAAAATAATATAAGCTTGCCTGCTTATGAATACAATAAATTAAAAGTGAAATAAAATATTTCTGATAAAAAGAACAGAACAGTCATCATTTTACCCCTGATTGCAGTTAGGTTATGTATTTAATTTTTCAAAAAGATTTGTTTATTTATGGTTGCAGTTAGGTTATGTATTTAATTTTTTAAAATATTTATTTATTTATGCATACCAAAACTGGGGTCCAGGCCAGAGGTGTGGGGGTGAGAGTATTCATCAGAGGCAGAGTGGGGAACAGAACAGACAGATGGACTGAAACACACTGCTGAGGGGAGCAGCAGGCAAGGCAGGAGAGGTCTGCTGTTCTATGTGGGTCCCCTCCCTGGCCAGCAGCAGGGATCAAACTCGTGCTGCAGTGGCTTCAGTTTGCTTCATAGTGTGTTGCTTAATCCATTGTGCCACCAGGGAGGCCCCCTATGTATTGAATTGGAACCTGGCATTTGACATGCTCTTCTGAGGGTCTCACATTTGGAGCCTGGACTGTCCCATTTACATCTTCATTCTCTTCAGCTGGTCCTCACTGGTGATGCTACTTCTCTCTCCATTTTATAATTCCTTTTTATTTTTCTCCATTGCCTAGTAAGTAATAGGTGAAGAGATACTTTAGCATCACACAAATCTATTCTTAATTAAATTTTTTCTTTAGATTTGGTATTGATGTTTCTTGCATGATTTAATCTTACTATGATGGCTGCAAAATTGATCATTTTTTAACTGCTGCACTCCCCGCAAACTTACCGGTCAGCCTTCAACATTGTTCTGTTGCAACAGGAGGTTCCAAGGGGAGGAGAGGTTCCCTGTTCCCTGCCCCACCCAAGGAAAAATGGGGCTGAGCTGAGAAGAAGCTGGAGAGGGGACTGGGAAGAGGAAGGAGCTCAAGGAGCCCTGGAGCATGCACGTGGAGTGGAAAGCCATGTGAAGAGGAAGCTGCACTTGCTTCTCAGCCTTGGACTGATATCAGAGACTTGGGGGACAGGGAAGAGATACTTGAAAGAGATGTGAGTGAGAGACCTGTGGGGAGACTGACAATGGCAGCCTTTATCCTGATTTTGATGTTCTTTTCCTTCCAGACTTCCCTGGCCCCATCTGCCCCTTTCCTATGGGTCCCCACCAAAAGGTATCTTAGACTTGTGGCAAGTTTTTGGGCCTCAGCAGCCCTGCTGAGGTACAATCCTGTTTGGGTAGGCATTAAACCCACGAGGGCATGACAGAAAAGGCCTGCTGAACCATGTGGGTTAGCTTCCTGGTCGAGGGATCGAATTCAGGTCACAGTGGCTGGAGATAGCTTGATAGCACTGAGATTGGTATATCTTGATAGTACTGAGACTTTAACCCTTGTACCACCAGGGAGACCCTCTGTTAATAGCTTTTAAAGAAAAGAAATACTTTGACTCTCAGAACTGTTATTTTGCTTGAAGAAAATGGTTCTTTTCTCCTAAACCCTAATACTTGACCCCTAGGAAAAATGAAAAGAAAGAATAGTATCAAGCTGTATAATAAATAAAATCTAAATGAATATTCCACCCACTCTATTACATAATCATGACTAACAAGGTTAAAAGTTTTAATACTATGAACCTACCCAGCATGCCTTCATTGCTTCTCTATCATCATTTAATGAAGGGTTACGTCTTCAACATACAGTTAAATCTATCTATAATATATGGGTATGCTAAGTGTATGATATATATGTGTATGTTTGGGGGTGTAATCAACAGAAATAGGAGAGAGGATGGGGTAAGTTTGGGAAGAGAAAATATGAATATAAAGGAATAAACTAATTTTCTTAAGTTTATTTTTCAGATAATTCCATGGGTGGTTATTTTACCATACTGTAAAGTACAAAACACACATTTTAATGAAAGAGGTGGCAGTCAGATTTCCAGTTTCAAAATGGTAAACATTTTATGTAATCTCACCTCCTAAATTCATAAATAGTAAGGAAAAGTTTTAAGTATGGTATCCATGGTAACCATAGTGAAAAACAAAATAAAGCATAGAGAATTATAGAAATAATCATTGTTTTTTTGAAAAATAATAGACAAGAGTTGTCATTGTCCAGGATCCTCTTTGAAAAGTCTAATCTAGGATGAGAGAAAATAGCAACTTGTATAAAATTCAGGTGAAGGAACTAGAACCAAAACTGGCAGGATGATTAGTGATATACTGCAAAGAGGGGAGCCAGGTAGGTCAGTCTTGCATATTTTTCTCCTCTCATTCCTGCAAGATGAATAGTGGTCTCTATCTCCAGACACAAAGATGAACATGGGCATTTATTGTAGAGAAATAGGCTGGTAGCACTGATAGGAATTCAGAGTACTCATAATCGAGGATGTCATTCATCAAGCTACCCCACCAAGCATAGCATCCTTCAATAGGTTTAGAGAGAATATAGTAGAAGAAATATTTAGGAAATAATCACCTAGAATTTTCCAGAACTGCACAAAGACTCAATACTTCACAGTCAGAGAATATCAGACAAAATTGATAACACAGAGATGGTGAAATCTTAGAATATCATCATAAAGCGTAAAATCCTGGTACCACTAGAGAGAAAAGTTAGATTTTTTTTCCAGGAAAATAGGGACAGACTTTCACCAGAATACTGCTTGCATGAGATAACTGAGCAAAATATTAAGTGAAGCCTTTGAACCTAGAATTCTATACCTCATCACATTATCAAATAAACAAAGACATTTTCAAGAGAAAAAAATTATTAAGAATTTGATGGTCTTATTTTCTAGTTCTATGAGACCAGTTTAATATTAAGTATTTAAATAAATTTTCAGCCACACTTCAGATATATGACTGAAACTACTTTAAGTCTCCTGCCAGTTGCCTAATAAATACAAATATATTCAATGGTTTTTCTGCCACTAAATTTATTTTTTGGAAGCTGCACTCAGTTTTCTTCTTCAATCTGCTTATTTTCTACCAATTTCCCTGCTCCTCCCTACCACCTTGAAAAGAACAATCCAGGTTTTAAAGTTACGTAAAGCTTCGTGTATGAGGTCTGATCCCCATCTCAAAAGTTGATCTTTCTGTGTCACCACATGTCTGCCAGTGTTCAACATGGCCTCTCCTTATCTAGCTGACTCAAATACCACTTAAACCTTAAATAAGGCAAATTAAAACTTTTAATAACACCAAAGATTATATGTTATTTTAGAGGTCTAGGCTATGACACATCAAAAATAAATCTGAAGAAATAAAAGTCATTTAGTCTTGTTAAATTTAAATGTTAACCCTGCAATTTACTAGTTGTTTGACCCAAGGCAAGTCTTACTAAACTAAACTGGCCTAATCATATTTTTATAAGTTCTGAAAAATATTATTTTACTGGGGGATTATTGTGCAAAACAAATAATAAAATTTGTTTAAGAGGACAACACACCTAGGCTATCAAAAGTGAGTTTTTCCCTATTCTTCCCTTTTTTAAGATTTGTTTTTTATTTATGCATACAAGAATAGGGTGTAGACCAGAAGTCCAGAGGATGCGAGGACTTACCACAGACACAGTAAAGAGCAGAACAGGCAGATCAACTGAAATACACTGCTAAGGGGAACAGGAGTGAGATAGGAGAGGTCTGTTGCACAATGTGGGTTAGCTTCCTGACCAGGGATCAAACTCATGCTACAGTTGCTGGCAGTAGCTTGATAGCGCCGAGACTTAACCCCTGAACCATCAGGGAGGCCCGATTCTTCTTTTTTAATAGCAATGCACCTTCAGTAACTAGAGGAATGTCAACTCATTTAACCTTGAAAAATAATTTAAGAAACAAAAATCAAATCTTTTTCTCCAATCCATGAATAAAGAAAGTTAAAATTGTGTTGAATGCACAAGTTCAATGGGTAACATTTTGCCTTCTGTGAATGAGTATTTAATGTCAAATTATCAAATACCTGAGTAATAAAATGCAGAAAATGGGCCTCCCTGGTGGCACAGTGGGTTAAGCAATGCACTATGAAGCAAAGCAATGCACTGCAGCATGAGTTCGATCCCTGCTGCCGGCCAGGGAGGGGACCCACATGGTGCAGCCAACCTTTCCTGCTGTGCCCGCTGCTCCCCTCAGCAGTGTACTTCCATTGATCTGCCTGTTCTGCTCCCCACTCTCTGTGGTGAATCCTCTCACCACCCCCCCACACCTTTGGCCTGTACCCCAGTGCTTGTATGCATAAATAAATAAATCTTTAAAAAATAATAATAAAATAAAATACAGAAAGTATTCCCAATGTATTTATATCATATAATCATACAATGTATTTGTGTAGCTAAAAATATATCAAAATTAACATGGAAACTTGTTAATTTACAATGAGAAATTAGTCAGCCTGGTTAGGAGAAGCATATTTTTCAGTTTGGCGCAAACTGCATTCCAGGTAGGCAAATCACAGAGAAACAGAATTATCAGAATATTACCTGGGGAGGATGAAATGCAAACAACAAACATTAGTTATATAATTCCCATGTAATTCATCCATCTTCCCCATGCAGCATAGCCACCTACTGAGTTATCCAGACAAAAAAGGTAGACTCCTACCTACTCCCTAGTATGATGTTTGCTTCTTACCATTAATGGTGAATTTTGGGGCTCTCATTCTGTTTTGCTTTCGTTTGATGTTGCTGGACTATGTAGTGGAAAATGAACTCTAAATTTTGAACCAAAAGAAGTTTCCAATACACAGGTAATATGCAATTATCCTGCCTTCTAGTACGGAAATTGGGTGAGACTTTTTATACTTCTGCACAACTAGCCTTCCATTATTCTTGAAGCAAGTCCTAAAGATAGAAAAATAGCCCCCAAGCAGAGATCTGACTGGCCTTAAATGTCCTGGTCATTATTATAAGCTTGATTTACTAACAAAACTGTATCTCTACAATTTCCCATAAATCTGGAGTTATCCTTAGAGAACATTGTAACTTCATTCTTGAAAGTTGTGTTCATAGTTTTTGTTCAAGTATCTGTTCCCAGGAAGATAGGAGATGACATCAGATTATGTGTGCAGTTGTACCCTTCGTTACTCACTCCTGAAGGTAAAACTGAATGTAGACTGTGATGTCAGTGATATTTAGACTTTAATGTCACTGTCATATAAAGTGTTGAGATGGAATTGAGAAAAACTCTGTTTTGAGTAATAGGTGGTGTTAAACCATATGAGTGGAAAAAATGAGGGTCTTCTGATAAAAATGAAATTTTACTCTCATACACTGTGTGTGTGTGTCTGTGTGTTGTTGAGCTATGGGTTCTAAGAGTTTTACTTACAGTAGCATCTGTTAGTTAATGGGTATAAACTAATGGCTCAGAGTCCCATTAAGACCCATAGAAGTATTTGCTTTGGTCATAGCACTGTCATTTAAAAGGAAAAAAACAAAAACAAAAACTATGTGCCAGTGTTGAAACAATAAGCTCTCACTTAAACATATGAATTTTAGACTTTTCCTGCATAATCTGAGCTGGAAAAACTAGTTCTCTGTTCCCACAAGTCAGCAATCAGTTGTCTCTAATCAATGCTTTTTCCCTTTAAATGGGGTATGTGCTAAGCAGTTCCTCATGCTGTTATTTCCTGACATTAAAGCCAATATCATAGTTTTCTTATATCATACAGATTTCATGCATTCCCACTACAGTTAGACCTCTGTTGACATTTCATTTTGCAATTCCTGTGCTTCCTACACTTTGTCAAGTTCATACCAAGGTCTCGACTGTATTATGGAAATTTACAAGAACAGTGTCCATTCCCAGAAGCTGAGCAGGCACTGGTAGTGGTAGTCAGAGGCAGGGTGGCAACAACCTGATAAATATCAGTTGTTTTAAAGGTAACAAACATCTATCCATCAATCAACAGAATGGGAAAATTATGGAGAGGAACCCAACTGCAGCAAAACTCACACCACATGGCAGACAATACTCTATAAATCTCCAAAATGTGTAGACAAACAGGTGCTAATATCTGGTAAGCAGCTAGGCAGAGGTTTTTCAAATAATTATCTAGACACAAAAATGAACTATATCCTCAATTTGTAGTGCCAGACTGATGAAACTGGAGATGTAGGAGTCATACAAATTCCAGAGGGGTCATCTTACTATCACTTCTTCACATTTACCTGCAACCACTTTCTCCCTTGATTTTTTTTTTTTTTGTTCAGTCTTACTCTGTACATGAAGGAACGTTGTCAGGCTTTGGCTTTAAATAGGGAAGAAATTAAGGGGTTTTCTTCGATTTCTGACGTCTGGCTGTGCAGTGTCAGAGACTGCTAAGACTCAGACAAGCACGTAAGTTTATTAAGATTCTATGTATGGGTTATTTTTAACAAATCTATTCAACAAATCATTTTTTTAAAAGATTTATTTATTTATGCAGACAAGCACTGGGGTACAGGACAGAGGTGTCGGGGGTGGGGGGGTGAGAGGATTCACCACAGAGAGCAGGGAGCAGAACAGGCAGATCAACAGAAGTACACTGCTGAGGGCAGCAGCAGGCACAGCAGGAGAATTCTGCTGCGCCATGTGGGTCCCCTCCCTGGCCGGCAGCAGGGATAGAACTCGTGCTGCAGTGGCTGCGGTATGCCTCATAGTGCGTTACTTAACCCACTGCGCCACCAGGGAGGCCCAATTCAACAAATCATTTTTAAAAATCACGTTATAATTATGAAAGTAACTATAATAATATCCACTGATTATAAATGTTGCATACTCTACTAAAATATGATGCAAATGAAAGAGAAGCAAATGAAGCAAATGCAGAGACATGAGTTTTTATCGGTACAAATTAAAAGAGGAATTAGCTGGATAATAGGAAGTGTTCATGTGCAACTTTATAAATGCCACCAGAAAATACATTTCCCAATATAATTTATTAATTTATACTCCCATCAGCAGTATAAGAGCATTCCTGAAAACACCCATGTTTATTTGTGTCACTATATCGCAAGTTACAATGCTTAACACATAGTAAGATTATAAATGATGTCTGATGAATAAATGAATGAATGAAAATCAGGATTTGTTTCCCACTGCAGTATGAGCAAGAGTTCGATCACTGGACAAGGAGCTAAACCACATGGCGCACACCTCTGTTATCTTGCCAGCAGCTCCCCTCATCATTGTATTTCAGTAGATCTGCCTATTCTGCTCCCGACTCTGTCTCTAGTGAGTCCTCTCACTACCACCCCCGCACTTCTGGGCTACACCCCCATTTTCTTGTATGCATAAATAAAAGATCTTTTTTTTTTTTTAATCATGACATAAAAGCCCATTTAAAGTATGAAGAAAGGGCCTCCCTGGTGGCGCAGTGGGTTAAGCAATGCACTATGAAGCAAACAGCAGCCACCTCAGCACGAGTTCGATCCCTGCTGCCGGCCAGGAAGGGGACCCACATGGTGCAGCAGACCTCTCCTGCTGTGCCCGCTGCTCCCCTCAGCAGTGTACTTC
>JAGFMF010011712.1:2125815-2184708 GCA_019455555.1 Galemys pyrenaicus
CTCTCCTGCTGTGCCCGCTGCTCCCCTCAGCAGTGTACTTCCGTTGATCTGCCTGTTCTGCTCCCGGCTCTCTGTGGTGAATCCTCTCACCCCCCCACATCTCTGGCCTGTATCCCAGTGCTTGTATGCATAAATAAATAAATCTTTAAAAAAAAAAATAAATTATCAAGTGTTTTGGGCCTCCCTGATGGCGCAGGGTAAAGTCTCGGCACTATCAAGCTATCCCTAGCCACTGTAGCAGATCCCAAGCCACTTGGTGCAGCAGACCTCTCCTGTCTTGCCTGCTGCAGTATTTTAGTAGATCTGCCTGTTCTGCTCCCAACTCTGTCTCTGGTGAATTCTCTCCCCACCCCCACACCTCTGACCTACACCCCAGTTCTTGTATGCATAAATAAATAAAAATAAATCTAAAAAAATTGTAAAGTGTTTTATATTTTAATAGGAAGGACTCATTGTAATGTGATTTGATCATACAGTAGACTGGTCTACTGTACATATGCCACAACTTCTTTACCCAGTCACGCATGGCATTTAGGTTGTGTTCATATCTTAAATATTGTGAAGAATACTGCTATGACTACATGATTGCACAAATCTTTTTGAATTAGTGTTTTCACAGTCTTCTGATAAATATCAGGGAGAGGTATTTTGGGGTCACATGGTATTTCCATTTTTAGATTTTGAAGGCATTTCCATACTAGGCTGCACCAATTTACATTTCCACCAACAGTGAACAAGAGTTCCTATTAGCTACAACCTCACTAATGTGTATTGTTTCCATTATTTTTGATATAGGCCATGTTCACAGGTATGAGGTAATAGCTTGCTATGGTTTTGATTTGTATTTCCCTAATGATAAGTGAATTTGAGCATTTTTTTAAAAATGTGCCTGTTAGATATCTGTAAATCTTCTTTTGGGGAAGTGTATATTCAAATCCGCTGCCTGCTTTTAAATTGGGATATTTTTGTTGTTGTTGTTGAGTTGTATGAATTTTGTATTATATATATATATTTAAAGATTTATTTACTTATACATACAAGAACTGAGGTGTAGACCAGAAGTGTTGGGGGTGAGAGGACTTACCAGAGACAGAGTGGGGAGCATAACAGGTGGCTCTACTGAAATACACAGCTGAGGGGAGCAGCGGGCAAGACAGGAGAGGTCTGCTGCACCAGGTGGGTCATCTCCCTGGCGGGAGATTGAACTCAAGTTGCAGTGGCTGCTGTTAGCTTGATAGCGCTGTGTCCTTAATTCATGCATCAGCAGGGAGGCTTCTATTTATATATTTTGGACACTATACCCTTGTTGGGTGTATCATGTGCAAGTATCTTCTCCCTATCTATATATATATATATTTTTTTTTACTTTTAATGTGGTTTCTTATGCTTTATAAAAGCTTTTTCAGTTTGTTATGGTCCCATTTGTTTACTTATTTTTTTTGTTTCCTTTGCCTTTGGAGTTGCAGTCTCCAAAGATAACTCTTTGGTTCATGTCCATGAGTTTATCACCGTTTTCTTTTGTGCAATTTATAGATTCAGGTCTTATTTGATTAATATAGGTTCATAATGTCCCCAAAGCCTCCACAATAATTTTGTTTCCCCAAAAAACAAAATCTTGTCAATTTCTAGAAGAAACCCCACTGGGATTTTGATTAGGATTGTTTGGAATTTATAAATTTAGACAAAATTGACATCTACATTGAGTTCTTCAATTCATCATGAATATATAATTTATTTAGGTTTGCTTTCACTCTAATTTTTCTAATTGTTTTATAGTTGCTAGTATTTCTAACGTCTTATGTTTTAAATTTTATGATTTTAAATTTCATTTTCCACTTGTTTGTTATATTTAGGAAAACGATAGATTTTTATATAACATTGCATATTAGTTATCTTTACTGTCTAACAAAATGAGCCCAATGTTTAGCTACTCAAAAATGTCTTTATTTATTATCTGTTTGTGTGGGTCAGACATTTCAGAACATTTACCTGGACAGTTCTCATTTATGAAGTTTCAGTTAGTTGTTGAATAGGGTTTTAATTTCATGAAGGCTGATGATGTTGAAGTTGTCAAAATTGGATTTTTATGCTTTATAGACACAGATTTGAGGAAAGACCACATTATTTCTTAGTTTTCTCTAACATGCAAGACTCAGCTTTCAACTTTGTTTCCTTTGTGAATTTTCCTTTTCTTGATTTCACAAAGTTTGCTAAATTTTACCTTAGGCCCAGGTCTTTACTTTTATGGTATAGCCTTTCTGGTGTCTCAGCAGGATGTCTGAAGTTGTTTTAGGTATTAATGAGTTCTCCCTAAGAATAGATATATCTTCAAAATTCCTGCTACTGCTCTTTCCCTAGTTTTTCTCATCCTCTTGTAGTTCTGTTTGAATATCGACCCAGTTGTAACTGGACTCTGGGCATCTTTTCATGATTCCTGTCAACAAACATATTGCTCCAAGTACTTTTTATTGCTGTATAAATTCTGTTAATTTCAACCCACAATTTATTACCATCAGTTTAAAAGGATTTCCCCCTTTAGAAGCTATACCGTATTTAAAAAATAATATTGTGATGGTCCCTGAGGTCTGAAAAGAATTTTGGGTTGTATGCTTTTTTGTTTGTTTACCCATCTTTTCTCAGGAAATCATTTGCATGCACAGCAAAGTAAATGAAGTTAGCACCACATTTTCTGGTTAAGCTCACCAACAATTAATAGACCAATCACTTTTGAGCTACAGAAATTATAAAGTTAACAGTAGTTTATTGATACAGCTAACTGAATATTTAGCTGCCTTTTTCTAACCTTTATAGCAGCCCTTTGAAATTAATTTCTAAAGTCTTAGACACAGTTTTGGAGACTAAATATAACATAGGAAAGTTTGAAATCAAGGTGTCAACAGGACCATACTCCTGAAATCTGAAGATGAGAATCTGTCTTTGCTTTCTGAGCTTCTGGTTTGGCTGGCAACCCTTAGCATTTCTTGGCTGTGTTATTCCAATTTTCCTCCCTTGTCACTTGGACATATTTTCCTTGTGTGTTGCTGTCTCTGTCTCTTCTCTTCTACATAGGACCCTAGTCATAGTGGATTAAGCATCCACCCTACTCCATGATGACCTTATTTAGTTATATATGAAATACCTTATCTCCAAATAAAATTATGCTCTGAGGAACTGCAGGTAAGGTCTTCAAAATATTTTGAGGGACACAATTCAAACCATATCCATGTACAACTGACTCTAATTTTTATATTTCTCATAAGTTTAAAGGATCATTTACTTACTCCTCTGTCTTCCTTCCTTTCTTGCAATTTATTTTTTGAACATGCCTGTTTTTCTTAAACATCTTCCTGTAGTGAGGATTTTGTTAGTGGTATTCGTGTGGCATTGCTTGACATACTTACCTCTGTTTAACGTATTTGTGTGAGATTGCTTGACATTTTCACCTCTGCTTAACGGTACCATTTCTCACTATGAGTACCATTAACACTCTGGTCAGATAGTTCTTTATTATAAGGACAGTGTGTGTTGGGGAGGAGGTTTTCCTGTGACTTACAGATGTTTTAACAACTTTCCTGGCCTATGTTCACTACATGCCAGTAGCACCATGTTGTGATGACCACAAATTTATCTAAATGTTGCCAAATGTCTCCTGTGGGTAGAGTCACCTCCAACTGAGCACCACTACAAAAATTTTGATGAGGTTCAGGTTTAATATTTGACAAGATAACTTCATAGTGTTATATGCTTCCATCCAGGCACATAATAACATCTGATTTTTTTTGTCTTATTAATTAGCAGCAATTAATAATCATTGCCTTTATCTGTTCCAGCAATAGTTAGAAAATGATGTCAGGGCCTCCCTGGTGGTTAGGGCTGTGTTCTGAATTCCACCCCGGCCAGGGAGCTAATATACACATGACACAGCAGACCTCTCCTATTTCGCCTGCTGCTCCCTCAGAAAATTATGATGTCCTAGTTCTAGCATTGTTTCTTCCAGGTCATCTATTAGCTTTAATATTTTCATAAAGAAAAACTTCACTCTTTACTTGCATGGCAAACTTGAGATTCTTAGTATCATCTAAAAGGGACTCATAATTTTTTTTAAACTATTACAGATTCATGGACTGAAATATCTGTGTAGATTTGATGTTTTGATCCAAGGCAATTTTATCTTTACAGATACTCAAAATGTCTCATGTTTGACCAGTTTGACACAATGTAATTTACAACTTTTCTGAGTCATTTCATAGGACCCTAACATTCTTTGACTATTTATGATAAGATGTTTAAGTCATTGGATTGCATAACTGAATTAGATAATTGATTGGATTGGATGGCTACTGCTTGGATAACTGAATAGAACACTATGTAACACTCTTCTGGATTCAGTCTTTTCTTAATTCAGTCCCTTCTAACAAATGAATGCAGACCTGAAGTGAACCAGGGATAACTGTGCCACCTAGACGTCTTGTCTTGTCCGGTCTTGTCTGTTCTCTTTTCTTAACTTTTCTCTCTCTCTGTCTCTGTCTCTGTCTCCATAAAAACATTATTCTATCCACTACCTTTGCCCTTTTTCCCTTTTACCTAGGCTAAGAGTATTTTAGTTCTCAATTAGGTTTTAAATTTTCTCTTCTCCTGAGAAGTTTCCTTGACTCTATTCTGTATTTCTCACCAGTCTGAGCATCAAGTAATAATATCCTGAGCAAATTCTGCATGAGATGTTATTAACAAGTAGACTGGGTTAGCGCCAGATTACTTGGTTGTGAGACATGTTACCACCACTTGTGACCTTTGGCACATTAATTTTATATTACTTCGCTTTCTTCCCTTTACGTACAACAGAGCTAATATTATAATTTAGCGGACTTTTGGAGGATGAACTTTTGTAGATCAAGTGCTCAGAAAGGAACTTGGCAATATGTAACACTTAAGTTATTCTTACTCAGTAATTTCCTGTAACTTGTTTCTTTCCTATATTACTTTGAAAATTTATTAAAGTCAGAACTGCCCTGTTTACTCTTCATTCTTACAACTTGATACATAGCTAATTTTTTTATTTACTAATTTTTTTTCCTTCTTTCTATTCCCTCTAAGTCTTCGCCTAGATGTTTTTCTACTCCCTAAAATTTTCCTACAGCTTTTAATGTCAATTTGTTACAATGGTATGAATGAGCAAGACACTCTCTGGACCTGCCATTAATTTGTTCTTATATCACAATGTTACTTTTTTTGCCTTCAAATTTTCTTTTCCTTGTAAACTCAGTTACGGTGCAAAAGAGCAAAAAATTACTTTTTAATTTCGATGAGCAATGAATTTTATACAAGTTTCTTAGCCGATTTTTCTGTATTTTTTAGTTAAATAAATTTTTGCTCACTTCTATAGTTTCAATTTCTCAACAGTCTGCTTAAATCAACCGTTCATCCCAGGGCTAAAAATAATTGTTTAACAAATTTGTTACTGAGTGAATTACAAAGGTGTATTTAAATACAATTCTCCAATTAAGATCAAAACTAGTAGGCTTTCGTGTAAGTAAGCTGGTAGCTTTATGCGTTGCCTCTGGATAAGCTTGTGAACCCAACTAAAAAAGCGCATCTGGTAAACTGAGTACAAAGTGGTGGCCACAAAGCGACCTGCCCAGACTTGTCCTAAATAAGTCTCAGATTTCCAGACCCAATCAAGAGTCTCGCGGAGGTACAGGAAGCGTCTCTGTCCCGAGGCCGGAATGTCTGCCCTGAACTTTTCAGGTGAGAAAACTATACCACCAGCGGGTAAGAGCCACAGGCTGCGCATAACTAACTCGGGTAACCAGATCACTGTCACTAAGACTTTCCAGGGACATCCGGGCTGCGGGGGGCGGGGCGACATGCCGACGTTACGTCACGTTCCCTTGCCCGTCCCGCTTCCCCGCCTCTCTCCGCACTGTGACGTTCCCAGGGAGGAACGAAGCGTAAACAGCGCAGGGCATTTCGGGAGCGGGATTGTTTCACGCAGGAAGCAGGCTCCATTTTAGCGCCGCCCGCCGTCGCCATCTGTTTCCCTTCCCTCCCCCTTACCCCCTCCCGTTCCCAAACCCCAAGGGGAAGGCTGGGCCTAGGCCACCGGAGGCTGGAGTGAAAGGAGGGAAAGGGAAAAAGGAGAAAGGGAAGAAGCGGGAAGGTGAAGGGTGAGTCGAGAAGGGTGAGTGGTAAAGTGCTTGGTGCGAAGCGCGCAGCCCAGCGGACGGACTGACGGACGTACCCGTGCTACTGCTGCCGCTACTGCGGCGCCCGCGCGAGTCGCGTCGAAGCGGCGGCGGCGGAAACAGGAGGCGAGCAATGGCGGCCGACAGCCGGGAGGAGAAAGGTTAGTGCGGGGAAAGGTGACGGGCGGAGGCGGGGCTCGGGAGTGGGGTGATAGATCCGTGGTCGTCGTTGCGGGGTGGGGGTTGGGAGGTTAGCCTGCCTCGCTCGCTCCGAGCCACTTGGACTCTTTGGGAAAGACCAGGCCAACCCTTTCGTCCTCGATCTCCATGTGACCAAACACTTTATCTTGCCTAGGTGTTTTTTTTTTTTTTTTTAATCCTAATTCTCTTCTTTTTCTGTTTAGCTGTCCTGGGCGCGGCTGAGAGAAGGCCTGTTCTGTGTTGCAGGCCCCTAGGTTTATTTCCTGGTAGGATTATGAGAATGCAATGCGTATTTTCAGAACTTCCTTTTCAACTAGGCTAAATTTCAATAAACCTTAATGCCACGATCAAAGCTCGTCGTCTAGTAAGTGGGCATATTTAAGAAGTGTTGTGGGTGGATTGTTAATCTCGAAAAATATCTACAAGTAACTTGTGGCTGTTTCTGTTCAATAGGTGGAGTGGCAAGGATTGCCTCTTTGCTTTCTCAAATTCTTATTTTGGAAAACGTGATGTTAGAACCAAAAAAAAAATAAAAATAAAAAAAATCTTGGCCACTATTCTGATAGAAATATGTTATGCCTAGCTCCAGGAGGGCCACAGCGGAACAAAATGGTGTAGTTTTAGGAATTGGGGGTATAAATTGCAGTGAAATAGGGGGAGAACCTGAATGGAATGTCACGTCTTTTGAAATACCGACCTCCCAGGCCCTTGAGATGTTAATGTAGATCCTGGCAAATCACCTGTCTGGAGAGAGGTCTAGGTTAAATGCAACTTTAAGGTCTTTTTCCAACCTTGAAATTGCTATGATCCTTGAAAGGGTGATAGTTGATAAAAATCTGACACAGCTGCTATCTGGTATCTCATAGATTTTCTCTATGTGGTTAATTAATTTGGAGGGAGGATTTGTTAAATAGGCTTGAGTCGAGTTATCAGGCCTATTCTTTAGTTTTTCTCCTACAAAGAAAGAAGAATCCTCTTGTTTCAGTAAACTGTCTTTCGATAGAGACAATCTTGGGAGTAGAGTGGTTGGAAGTATGTTATTTCTCCTTAAAAGAATTCTATATTCTCTCTCCCCAACTTTTTTTTTAAAGAAATCCAGAAGAAACTGAATACAGTTACATGATAGTAGTGAATGAGAAACTGGATTTAATTAGTAATAAAGTCAGGTGTTAAAATAGATTATTTTAATCAGTAAGAATTCAGTCAAAATTTGATTGTAATGTGTAATTTCTGAGCTGTGTGTATAGCAGTGGTAGTAGTTCTGGTGGGTGAAATGAACCAAATACTGAATCAATAAAACTCAATACAGTTCATCCTTGAACAGTGGGTGTTTGGTAAGATGAGTGTGATGTTTTAAGAGCAGTGATACACCAACTGTAGTTGAAAATCTTTGTATAACTTGACTCCGAAAACTTCACTCATAACCTGGCTGTTGACTGAAGCCTATACCAGTAAGAGGTGATTAATACACATTTTATGTGTTGTATAAATAGCAGTTTGTTTTTTCCATATCTTTGTTTTCTGTTTATAGGAAAGTCTGAGTTAAGTGGACCTACACAACTCGAATCTTCCAGGGGTCAACTTATACTTCACAAAATTCATATAGATTAACACAGACATAAGTCAGTAATAAAGAGGACACATTATAATAATGTACATTGAAAAAGAAAAGTAGGTCATCTAAAATTTTATTTTAGAAGTGGGTTTAGTGAAAATACGCTCCACAAACAAACTTTCTGTTGTAGAGAAGTAGTAATGTCTCCTATTAGCAATACTTAGGATAAGTTGTCAAACTTTTGGAAGGCCTCACATTAGCTCTGTGTTTTTGAAAGACATAATTTTCATAATTGAAATTTCTATTTTAAAACTCAAAAGTATTTATAGTTTAAAGATTGTCTCTTGTCTGCTGGGAAACCGAGGAAAGAGGAACCTAAATTGCTTATTTTGTGAGAACATTCTCTAGAACAACTCACAGTGCAGTGTATCAGATGGAATAATGACCAAAATGGAAATCAGTTCTTGACTTTTTCTGCTACTATTTGAACAAGGAAAAGTAGAAGTTAAGTACTTAGTATCATTAATTATGTTACAGAAAACGTGAGGAAATTATAAAGATAGATCCTGTAAGAATCTTAATCATGTCACAAACTAGGTTCCTTCTTAAAGAATTTGTAAATAGTCCATTATTTTGACAAGAAATGAGTTGGCAGAAATTTGCTATTCACAATACTTAAAAGACTTGTGTATTAGCTGTGTAGTGAACATTGACCTATATAATGCTTCTTTTAATGTCCATACCTAGAAATTGAAGCTTCTGACTGGAAGCGCTCTGATTCCTGTAGTGAATATTTGTCTAAAACGTGGATTTGAAACATGTAACTTTGGTGGTGTTAACTAATACTTCATTTCTTTGTGAGAAATACACATCTTTTATAAATACCATGCATAAGTTTTATTTACGTTCTTAAAATTTCTCTCCGAAGAAGTTAACGTTTTCATGATTTATATGCTTCCTGCTTTACCAGACTGAGGGCCACGAGTCCCTGTGCTCACCAGGATTCTGTCTCAGTGTCTTAAATACATTATTTGCAAGGCTGTAAATCATTTGCTAAATTTATACTTCATTAATTGATTATGTGATACTTGTTTTTAAGAGTTTCTCACTTTAAATATGTATACATTCACTCTCATTACAGATAAGTATATACATAAAGTTGACTGCAACAACAGGGGTTGGAATTTTGTGGGTCCACTGACTTGGATTTTTTTTTTATTTCAGTAAAAACATTGGAAGATTTGGGGGTAATTTGGGACTATTTGATGAAGTTCCCAGATGAACTTCATAGTTTAGAAATAGTAAAACCTTTTTTAAAAACTTGCATATGTGATGAATGCATAAGATATTTTGTCATAAAATATGTACAATTCTAATAAAGTTGAAATTTAAATTCAGACAGGTATACTGACTATATTTTGATATTCATAGTTGAGAGAAATATAAACAAATATAAAATTAAGGATTCAGTCTTAATTGCATAAAATTAACTGTAGTACCTACCTGTATTACTTTAATAATTTTGTAGCCACCTCCTATTGCTATTACTCTGAGCTCAAGTGTTGCATATCTGTCTAAAAGATGGTGTGATGCCAATCATCTGCCTGAGCAGCCCTTCTCCAGTAAATTGCTTAAGGCAGTAAAAATTGATCTCTCAGTTCTTTTGGTGTTAACTACTATTGTGAACTTTGGATAACATTGGGACAGCCCTATGAAGTGCAAGTGGTGAAACAAAAATGTCAGAACATTACAAGAAAAAGTTGGATTGCTTGATATGTACTGTAGACAGTATTGATCTAGGACAGACAAGTCACAATTTTAAAGCAGTGAGAAACTTGTATTGATAAATATAGTATAGTGAATGTAGTTTCTGGGTTTTGGTCAAGAGAAGGCTATTAAGTTTTGAAGAATTAAATGTTAGGCAGATTTTCTACTTTGCAGGAAGGGGTCAATGTCTATAACCCTGGGTTGAAGTAAATGGTCAACTGTACACATTTATAGATCCATACACATGCATTATAAAGAAAGTCCCCTACTTAACGTTGGTTTGACATCTGATTTTTCAGCGTTGCCTTCATATGAAAGCAATACAAATTCAGTAGATAATATACTCTGCATTTCGATTTTTTTTTTCTGGACTAACAATAATGAAGTAAGGTAATCTTGTGATGTTGGGCAGTGGCAGTAAGTGTCAGCATCCAGTCAGCAACACTGTAAAGAGGATACACCATGGTAAAGTTTACTGGAGTATAAGTGTTCTGAGCAGGTATAAGATAGGCTAAGCTGTCCTTGATGATTGATAGGAGTGTTAAATGCATTTTTGAATTAGGGTACAATATAAGAAAGTTTATCAAGACAGAACCCTGTTGTTTGAGTTGAGAAAAATCTGCACATACTTGTAAACTTCACTGTAATAAATCCATTTATTTGACATTTCTTGATCTACATTAGTTGAGTTCTTTAAAGCATGTGTTTGATATTCCCATTTTTTTTTTAACTCTAGTAGAAGGATAGTGAGTAGAAATGCTCTTAATACTCTTCAGTTATGTGGTTTTTTGGAAGATAGGGAATTTGAATGAGATGGGAATGCCACGTCTCCACACTTCATTTAGAGGAGTAACAATTTTGAATGAAGAGAAGTAACTGAGACAGTGGTGTAATGTAAAATGTAACTGAAGGCTAGATCTCAGGAAATCCTGCTTGTTGCATTGCTAACCCTTGCTAAAACCGTAGTAAATGAATTAAAAGTAGAATGTACTTTGGAGCCCTATGTTGAGTAATAAATAATGTACTATATATAATGGCTATCTAGTTTTCTTTAATCTAGTCTTAGTTTGATACTGGTCCCTGAAAAAAATAGTATTATATATCTCTTGATCTGAAAGTTTCTGGGGTTAAAAAATGTTCAATTTCTACACAAATAACTCTGGAGCAAAGGTTTGTGTCCCACATGGGCCAGAAATTTCAGGATTTAGGTATAATTTTCATATAGAGATGGGAACAGCTCTGAATTTGGATTCAGAGTTGCTATTTTATTCAGGTCACTTTAATTCTGTGGACTTGATTTTAGAACTGTTGTTACATACTTAACCTAAGGTTACATTACTTTAGAAGCCCGATTTTTAAGTTCTCGTGTTTATCTAAGATACGATTTTATCTTTAAAAAAATCCCTCAATCGGTTGATAGAATTAGCCTTATTTTGTCATCTTGTTTGAACAGACTAAAAGACAGTGCTTATTTTTGTTTTCTTGTTTTGCCTCCTATACACCTGAATTTGTACCTTGATCTCAGAACTCAGTTTGCTGGACTTGTGTGATAATTAAGATTGTGCTAGTTTGCACCAGTAATGATAATGAAGTTCATACACATCAGATACTATGAATGTAAAACAGTTACAATGATTGCACTTCCTTGAGAAATCTAGCAACCTGTCTTTTTTTTTTTTCCCCCACCTTGTCAGATAGTTCTAAACAAAAAGACAGAATTTAGGGATCTTAAAAATAAGGAAGATCTGACAATATAGTATTTACTTTCTATAAAGCCACTTTAAGATTATCTCCTTTAGTGTTTTTACTGTTTTCCAGAGAACATATATACTAAAACTGAAGTTTACTATCCCTGTGTCTCATTGTCTATTGAACTACATCTCCCAATTTATTTGTCATTATTTGACATCAGTGTTATTCAGGAGTTGGGGGCTTAAATGCTTATTTACCTGTAAATAAAGTGCTTTTTGATACAATAGCTGTTGGTATTACTTAAAATAAACAAACATGTTCAGGCAGTATTTTAAAACACTGCTTTACCAGGCATAAATCCAGATTGTCTCCTGCAAAGCCTTGACATATTGTTACCTTCTCTGTATCTTAACAGAAGTCTATGAAGAATGTCCCAGCTGGTTGTTTTCAGGTGAGAATCTGGCCCTAATGACCAAATAGTCTTTTTTTTTTTTCAAGTAGGTTCTGAATTTTAAATCCTTGAAGTTTTTAAAAACTGTTGAGCTTGATCCATCTGTCAGGTTAAGTGTATAATTTTTAGTGGATGCATTTGAATAATAGCTGTAAATGAAATTATTGTTTAATGAATTTGTATTTCATTTGAATTAATTTGTTGCACTGACAAGTTATGAAAAACTTTGTTCTCTTATAGTATCTTAATTTTTGAGGCTTAAAATGCTTTTTAGAAACTTATAGTTCTCTATGTGTAGATATCAAAAAAGTAGTGTTTTAAGCCATAGAATACTGCCTTAGAGTTATTTTTATAATGCATGAATTTTGTGTTCATAGAGCTCTTAAACAGGATTTGCCAACCATTATTAAATTTTACTGTTACTATCTTAGGTTGGAGTGCTGTCAAACTACCATGAAGTAATTGAATAGAGATATCTCTATACAGAATAATAATGCTAAATTTCTGCACAGAGTGATTTTAAATTAAGGTAGTTTTAAAAAAGGTCATCCTAGAATGCTCGAATGTTAATTTATCTTTCAAAAAGAGGATTATTTCTCTCCAAAAAAGTTATGCCATTGATTATTAGTCTTTAACAGCAGTAATTTCTGAGAATTAAAATAATCATTTTTTGTATTTAATTCTAAATTGAAAAAAAAAGAAAATATATACAAAGGTAACTTTCTAACCAATGAAATAACTGGTAAATTAAGGTAGTTTTTAAAAAAGTCATCCTAGAATGACTTTAAAACCCAATATGATAAACTTGTACATTGACTTTTTAAAACCATATTATTAGCTGTATTTGTCTTAACTGATAACAGAGGATTTTGTTTTGTGTTCTGGATCAAATTGTGTGCATTGTGTACTCTAGTCAGGAGGTAATATGTTAAAATCTGACAGCAATAGGGAAAAGATACAGGTTGAAAACTATTTTGGAGGTTCAAATTTTGCATTTCTGTTGTTCCTTTCCCAAATACTTTTTTTATTCTAAACTCCTGTCATAGGTGAAGAAACTGGACCTCAGAAAGATTGGAGCTTTCCCAGAGATACCTAGCTCTTGAATCAAACTAGATTTTACCTCTAAATCCAAGTCTCTCTCCTCTTTATCATATTTCAGTAAATAAATAAGAGTGATTTCAGAAATGGAGAAAAGTAACTTGAATTGGGTCACATATTAGAGGTCAACAAACTTTTTGTTATGGTTCAGATAGTAAATATACTAGATTTTATGAACCACATAAAGTCCTTATCATATATTCTTTGATATTATTTTTTAAAACATACCTTAAAAATACAGGAAACAGGTCTTATACTGCAGGTCAGAAACAGTTTTTAGATTATTTCTTACAGATCTTAGTTCTCAGTATTGTGTTAGACAGTCTTGTGAGGATGTTACAGTTGTTCTTAAACTTAAAATGCTATTGTGTTGATAATACAGAACTTTTCTGCTATACTAATTTGAAACTAATCAAACTGCATATACAACCTTTTCTCAAGATCTTGTATTCATGTTGTTTTCTTTATACTTTAACTGTGGTTTTTTGGTTTTTTTTCTTTTTGTTGTTTTTAGTATTTTCCATCTAATTTAACTCTAGATTTAGAAAGTCCTAATTCTAGACTTATATCCATCTTGCTTCTAGACAAGTGAGTTTGGTGATCTTGAACTTCTGAGTTACTTTACCTGGAAAGTAATGGATGATTTAAAAAAAAACCTTTCATATGTGATACATATATGAAATATGTAGAGGGGATAAAGTTTAAGCATTGGTTAATATTTATTGTCTTAAAGATTTTTAGATGCCTTCTAAAATGTCAACCAGTTTCTCCATTTGATTAATATAATTATTGCTAAAGCTTTTTAGAACAATATCCTTTAGAACAATATCCTTTTTAGAACAATATCCTTCATATGTGAAATTTAATTTGATTTAAATTAACTTGCTTGTTTTTTTGTTGTTCTGTATTAAACTTAGCACATGTAAAGTGTATGCTTTCATGTGACTTCAAGCTTTAGGGCTAATTCTAATTAAGAACTAGTGATTTTATGAAAAGGTTTGTATATATTTTGCTTATGTGTATATTGTATTTCACTTGTATATTGTGTTGCAGTAGTGTCAAAGTTTTTTTGGGGGGGGGGCGGTCTACAAATGTATTTGCTTCTGTCAAGATCTGTTACATACATTTTTTAGTGACTAGAAAACTTTGACCCAAGAATCTGATAAACATCCGCAGAACTTTGGAACTTTTTCCATTCAGTTTTATAATACAGGCTAAAAATGACATTTGCCACCATTCAGACCTTGGAGTTTTCTTCCTGAAAACATGCATCTACAGGATGAAAGAAGCCTTTTTGTTTGGCATATCTTGTTATTAAATAACGTTAAAATAATTAGCAAACAAAAAATAAAATAACTGATAGTAGATACTCATTTTAGAAAAAGTACAAGTAATCATTTTTACAACCCAAAGAAACCAGTTTCTGCGCCATTCCAGGCATGTGTAATTTTCACATGTTCTTAGGTAGAGCAGTGTCAAACTCTAAATACAGAGGAGGGCAAGGTACCTTTTCCATATCATATGCCACGTATTTTTTTTTTAAAAGGTTACCTGCTACAGTGGCTGTGGATAGCTTCATAGTGCATAGTGCTGTGACTTACTCCCTTGCACCCTCAAGGATACACTCCCTCATTATGCAACCTTGCTTTCTTATCATGCCTGCAGTAATGTTTTCTCTCCAGTTACTGATTTTTTCTTTACAGATTTATTTGTTTATGTATATGGGAACTGGGGTACAGGCCAGAGGTGGGTGTGTGTGTATGAGAGAGGATTCACCAGTGACAGTGGGGAACAGAACAGGCAGATTGATGAAATAAACTGCTAAGGGCAGCAGTGGACAAGACAGGAGAGGTCTGCTAAGATAGGAGAGCTCAGTTTTACCTTGTGGGTCACTTCCCTGGCTAACAATTGAACTCCTGCTGCAGTGACTGCTGATAGCTTCATACTGCTGTGACTTGCTCCACCAGGGAGGTCCTGGGATTTGCTTTTGACCTGGAACCTGTCAGCTTGCCTAGTGGCAATGTTTGGAATGGCTCAAAGTCCACATGGATTGGAGCATTGAGAAGCCTAGAGGAACTTCACCAAGAAGGTGCAACCTGGATCCAATGGCAGTCTTGCATTTATGTAGAACCAGGTTCAGAGAAGGTGGGAAAGCACAGGGGGAATGCATATGCTCGGGGAACGCATAATTGGGATGTTATACAGGTCTGATGCAAGCTAGGGTGGAGTAAAAGGGCTGTTGCCTGCAGGCTCCATTGTTTCTGCCAACCAAAGCATATTATCTCTGTTCTCTGTTCTTACCTAACTTTTAGTTGTGTAAGGTATTTTAGCTGATTTTGCTAATGTGGCCATAATATGTTTGCTGTTTTCAGCAGATAATTAGTTTTCTAGTGTGTTCCTCATACCAGAACTTTTGTCCTTGGTGAGAGGGCTCCTGCCTGACTGCTGTATGCTTACCTGACTAGTAAGAACTCTGGGCACCAAGGCAATAACCCAGAAAACAGAGGAGGGCTGGGGGTTTCCACAGTAACACATCATAATAGCTTTCATGACTTTAAACTTCTCTTTATTTCACCTTAAGCTTAGGAAAATATTTTTAATTCTGGGATGCGTGGTGATCAAAACAGGTATCACTATGTTTAATGCATTATAAAACAAATCAATATAAGTAGGAAGTATTTTACATTTATCTTAAAATTTTCTCCTGGGACAGAGTAGGTGTGGGGATGGGTTCTGTGCCTGTAATCAAAGTTCCTTTGTCTGAGCAAGTTAACTTAGTTGATACCAGCAGCCTTTGAACTTTATTTTTTTTTAAAGATCTATTCAGGCATGTAAGAGTTGTGGTGCAGGCCAGAGGTGCATGGGGTGAGAGGATTCATCAGGGACAGAGTAGGGAACAGAACAGATAGATCTGAAGTATACTGAGGGAAGCAGCTGGTGAGACATGAGACTCGGTCTGCTGTGCTCTGTGGGTCCGTTCCCTGGCTGGGGATCAAGCTTGTGATGCAGTGGCTGGAATAGCTTCATAGTGCTGTGCCTTAACCCTTTGTGCCCCAGGGAGGCCCTAAACATTTTTGATTGTGTACCACAGCAATTATCGTTTTCAACTTTATTTTTACATTATTCTAAGAAAATAAAAATAGCTACCAGAATAATAACGTCGTCCCCCCCCCCCATTTTGTGTCTGGTTCATGCTCTTAGTTCTCTCAGTGTACATATGTGGTTGTATGCATGTATACTGACTGAATCATTTGTCAGTTGCATATATACTTTGCCCCTAAATGCTTAAGTAGACTAAAAATAAGTGCTATATTTACTTAAATATCACACTCTCAAAATCAGGAAATTAAAAGATAATTTTAATTTGTAGATTTTACTTCACTATTTTAGTTATATCTCAGATACGTGCTGTGTTCACTTATTTTAGAGCTGTTTGTTTGTTACTGTTTCTGTTTCATGATATGACTCTTTGGATATTCCTTAATCTGGGTTTCATGTTTACTTACGTACTGGTTCATATTTTGTGTAGGAGTATCACAGAATTGTCTGTTTTTGGTATATTATACCAGAAGGCCCATGATGTTGACTGTCTACTGGTGATATAGTTACTGTGATTGCCTCTTTTTTTGGGGGGGGAGGGAATAGCACATCTTTATTCACAGATAACATTGTGTATCTTAGATATCCCCCCAAATATCTGAAGATCTACCAGAATATGAATTAGCCAAGTTACAAAAACAAAATGTCAGTATCCATAAATCAACTGGTTTTTTATATACTTCCAAAAAATAGGAAACTGAAATGGAAAATACTTACCCTTTTTATCATTACAATCATAAAATATGTCTTAAGTATATGTGGAACACACTGGAAAGCAAAACTATTGCTATAAGAAGTAGATCAGTGACAAAGAGGCCAAAGGGGTGGGTGGGGGTAGAAGAATGACTATAAATAGCTACAAGGAATTTTATGGCATTGACGGAAATATTTTTATCCTTTGGATATTGATAATCACCAACATTTCAGAAATTCATCAAATTACACACTGAAAATTACGGACTTCTGTTTTCTGTTAATTATATAAAAATATTAATAATTAACAAATAAAAAAGGCTAAAACAGAAGTAACTCACCTGCTGAGATAAGTGACAAGTTTTTCAGCATTACATCTTTGTAAAGGTACTTTGATCAGGGCCCTCATACTATCCTTCTTTCTGGGTGAATTCTGTAGTCAGATCCTTGGATGACACTGTTGAGTTTGATGTGTTCATTTTGCTGCTCCTGGAAGATTCAGCTGGGAAGTCTGAGGACAAGGAACCTATGATAAAATCATCCACGTGGTTTTCCTTCTGTCACAAACAGGGTGCTTTGACAAATCACTGAACCACTTGGTTCATGTAGCTTCTTAAAGCTTTCAAGAATTGGAAGTAGATAACCATGGAAAATCCTTGGTGAGCCCTCTTTTTGGGATTCTGTGAAATCAGGGTAAGTGAGTAATGACTAGGGCAATGTGATAGGCACATGATGGCAGCATTGCATCTTAGGTGGAACCCTTAGCACCTATTTGGAACCAGAACTTTCTTAAGACCCTCCCCTCATAGTTCAGAAGCATGGAGTTAATGCGATTTACTGGTTTAGCTGGAACCTGTCGGGGGGTTTTTTTGTTATAAAATTATTTTTGTTTGTAATCAGTAAGTGTCTTGGCATACACAACAATCCTTGAGAAGTGTTAATACATTTACACGTGTTTTCTAATTTATTGTGCACATTTAAAGGTTAAAAGTTAGAAATTAAAGAATGAGGTACAAATACAGAAGTTCTGACCTTTTTATACCTTAGTGTATCCTTTCATACCTGTGTGGTGTGTATTCCTTCTGTCTTTGTACACCAGAACTCTTTATTATATTCTTTACCTTATATTGTCTTAGGAATTAAACTTATATCTTTATCCTGAAATAATAAGCTCTTTCAGGGTTACGTCTCATAGTAAGTACTTAAAAAAACGCAAATAGATATTTATTGTCCTTTTTTTCTTATTTTCTTGCTTTCAGATGGTGAACTTAATGTTTTAGATGATATTTTGACTGAAGTACCAGAACAAGATGATGAACTGTATAATCCAGAGAGTGAACAAGATAAAAATGAGAAAAAGGGTATGTAAGATGTTACTTTTGTTGAAATAAAATAGAAATTTTATTAAGAAAATGACCTTGGCTTTCTTACTTGTTCCTTAAAGCAGTTAAATACCAAAAGTACAATTATAACAAGCTGGGACACCAAATTCCTTATAAAGTAATGATAATCTTTTTTCAAATGTTTGAAACATTTCAGATACATGAACTTATTCCAGTCTTGAAAATTGTGTTTTCCTTTTGATTAACTTTGTAAAACTATTTTAGAAGATGTTTTGAAGAAACGAGGCCTTTTTTCCTCTCTAATATGTGTTACTTGTTCATTTTTGATGAAGTAAATGAATATTACAATCACTTTTATGTCTTTTTTAAATTATATTTTTAAGGATCAAAAAGAAAAAGTGACCGAATGGAATCTACTGACACCAAGCGGCAAAAACCTTCTGTTCATTCAAGACAATTGATTTCCAAGCCACTGAGCTCATCAGTTAGCAATAACAAAAGAATAGTTAGTACAAAAGGAAAGTCAGTCACAGAGTATAAAAATGAGGAATATCAAAGATCTGAAAGAAATAAGCGTCTAGAAGCTGATCGGAAGATTCGTTTGTCAAGCAGTGCCTCCAGAGAACCATATAAGAGTCAACCTGAAAAAACTTGTCTCCGGAAAAGGGATCCTGAAAGGAGGGCCAAATCCCCCACACCAGATGGTTCTGAGGTAGTAAATGTTTTTGCAGATATAGAACAGAAAGCAGTTCTTTTTGAGGCGTTAAAACTATTTATTCAGTCTGACCTTGTCTGTTATATGACTGCTGATTCCCTTTTTCTTTAAACATCAGAGAATTGGACTTGAAGTGGATAGACGTGCAAGCAGATCCAGCCAGTCTTCTAAGGAAGAAGTAAATTCTGAAGAATATGGATCTGACCACGAGACTGGCAGCAGTGGTTCTTCTGATGATCAAGGCAACAACAGTGAGAATGAGGAGGAAGGAGTGGAAGATGTGGAGGAAGATGAAGAGGTAGAAGAAGATGCAGAGGAAGATGAAGAAGTGGATGAAGATGGAGAGGAGGAGGAGGAGGAGGAAGAAGAGGATGAAGAGGATGAGGAGGAGGAGGAAGAGGAGGAGGAGGAGGAGGAGGAAGAATATGAACAGGATGAGAGAGACCAGAAGGAGGAGGGAAATGATTATGACACTCGAAGTGAGGCCAGTGACTCTGATTCTGAATCCGTATCCTTCACAGATGGGTCTGTCAGATCTGGTTCAGGCACAGATGGCTCAGGTATTACTTTTTATATGTAAATGTGTCTTTTAAAAAAAATTGATCTGTTTCGCTTTTCCTTTTTTAATTGCACTTTTTATTGAGGTAATAATGTTCACAACACTGTATATGAATTAGGGTATAGGGTTACATGTCCTTAGGTGCATGTCACCTCACCATGCCTGCCACCAGAGCACCCTTAATCCTTTGTTATCCATTCAGCCCCCTCCGTCTCTGATAGTCTCAGTTCTGTACTCAGATTTCTAGAGTGTGCTTAGGTTTAGTTTCGTTTGTTCCCTTGTTTTCACATACTCTTCATAGTCCACATATGAGTGAAATTATCTATTATTTTTCTTTCTCCTTACTTACTTGACTTAGTGTGAATCCCTACAGCTCATCTGTGTTTTTGCAAGTTTGTCATCTTTATAGCTGTTTAGTATTTCATTGTGTGTGTATGTATACCACATCTTCTGGTTTTAGGTACTTAGATTGTTTCCATTTTTAGTTTACTTAATTTTTTTAAAAGATTTATTTTATGCATACAAAAGCTGGGGTACAACCAGAGTTGCAGGAGGTGAGAGGATTCACCAGAGACAGAGTGGGGACCAGACAGGCAGATTGACTGAAATACACTGCTGAGGGGAGCAGTGGGTGAGGCAGGAGAGGCCTGCTGTGAATAAAAATTTTGATGAGATAAGGGATGTTAAGTTGTTGTTTTTTTAACAGTTAACTATATACTTTTTAGTATTACAAATACTTTTTGTTAAAGATTTACACACTTTCGTTTAAGTCATTTCACAGTTACATGTGGATCATATTATAAATCAACACAGTTGATTGTTTCTATAAGGAATGTTTTTCAGGTTTTAATCCTATCAGTTCTTATGTTTTCCATACCAGTAAGCAAAAGTTTAAACACTAATGCACTTGAAATACATTTTTATGGTACATTCTTATAGTACCTGTTCTGTAGGTATTACAATAAATATGTCTACGGTAACAAATCAAAGCAACCTCTTTTCTCTTGGGAGCACAAATTCCTTGCAATTCTATTCTAAATTCTATGCATTGACTAGACAGGGTATTCAGAGGCCTGGCTATAAAGATTAAAAGATAGAAAATGGAGTATTACTGAAGAGAGTGATTAAGAGCCATCTTGGATCATTCTTTTATGATTAAAGGCTTTTTTAAAAAAAATTTTTTTTAAAGATTTATTTATTCATACATACAAGAGCTGGGGTACAGACCAGAGGTGCAGGGGGTGAAAGGACTCACCAGAGACAGAGTGAGGAGCAGAACAGGCAGATCGACTGAAATACACTGCTGAGGGGAGCAGCGGGTGAGACAGGAGAGGTCTGCATACCAATAAAGAGAGACAGGAGTGCCTAACTCCTTTTTTGGTTCTCATATACATGCTTATGAAATTCCAGATTAAACTTGAAGTGGTTCTCCTATTGCAGGTAGATCTGCTGCAGGGTTAAGTATCAGCACTGTGAAGCTACCAGCAGCCACTGTAGCAAGAGTTCAATCCCCTTTTATTCCCTGGGAAGGGAGCTAACCCACATGGAACAGCAGACTTGTCTTACCTGCTGCTCTCTTCAGCAGTATATTTCAGTCAGTCTGCTTGTTTGCTCCCCACTCTGTCGCTGGTGAATCCTCTCACTGCCCTTTTCCTCCACCCCCACATCTGGCCTACACCCCAGCTCTTGTATGTATAAGTAAATAAAATTAAGCTTAAAAAAGGAAAACAGATTATTGTTGAGATTTTGGGGGTAGATTTTAAATTGCATTCAGAAATCAAAGAGCAGTAACCAAGAAGGAAGTGGTCAAGAAGACAAACTGAAGATAGAAAAAAACAAATGGTGGTAGTCCGAAGGGAATCTTCCCTATAAATTACAGTGTGGTTTATTTTTTTTTTCCTTCCAATTGAAAAACTGGGTGTGGTGGTTCATTAAACATCTGAGGTAGAATTATAATTGGAACTGTGATGAATTAAAGTATAATTTTTAAAAAAAGACATACACTGAGAACATAAAAGACAACTTAAATTTCAAAGAAAAGTTTCATTTGTTTTGCAGATTTTATTCCCCCTTCTTGGAAAACTTTTTTGAACTGCCTTTACAGGATATAGGAAGAGCATTTCTCAGTCATGCCCATATATTTTTATTTCATTGAAATTAATGGTAGAAACAACAAAATGTCCTTACAGTTTTGAACAGTTTTTGAAATGTAATACCTTCTGAGAAACTGAGTCATCATGATTAGCAATGATTAGTTTTTAAGGATTATGCAAAAACCAGACACAAGGAATGCTAATGATTGCTTACCTATACTTAAGTGTTTTAAAAAGTGTTACTGAATTTTTTTTTAGATGAGAAAAAGAAGGAAAGGAAGCGAGCTAGAGGCATATCTCCAATTGTATTTGATAGAAGTGGAAGCTCAGCATCAGAATCATATGCAGGTATTCTCATTTTGCTTTTATTTGTTATCATATCTGATCCTAATGTAATCTGCAATAGAAAGTGTGTGGAGGCTATAGTTTAGTGTGAACTTGTTGATGTCCATTAGTACTGATTTTTGGCATGTTCAGTGTAATAATTCTTAGAGGAACCTAAGCTTTTCTTCTTATTTTAATCCTGTTCTGTTACTGCTTAAGTGGAATTTCACTTTTTTTTTTCTTGGAAGATGATGATTCAGTGACTAGTTTTCTGAGTGGGAAACTGTTCAAATATACATATATATTTAAAAAAATACCAAACAACCCAAAAAGCAAAACACTCGTACACATTGAGAAGTATATTTTTTTGTGTGTGTGTGGGTGAGCCAGGAAGAATAATTTGTCTTGAATGAGAACATTATGTGACAAGACTGTAGAAATTTTGTCTTATCTCTATTAAAGCTCAATCTGAACAAATGTACTTTGGCTAAATACAGGTTCAGAAAAGAAGCATGAGAAATTATCATCTTCCGTTCGTGCTGTCCGAAAAGGTATCATTTAAATTTGAAATTGTTTTCATTGCATGCTACATAAAGTCATTGTTTTGCCTTATTGGTTCTCCATTAATAGTTGGCTCTAATGTAGTAATGTTCTGATATATTGTTACATTGATGAAAAAATACAGGCTCATAGATACACGTCAATGTTAACTTCTTAACTGTTTATCTTAGAGCATTAGTAAATATCTCAGGATATTTGTTTTGCATACAGTGGATGTTGTCTATTTTTAAATAGCATAATAGTCTATTACCAATCTTTTGATGAATAATCTCATAAAATATAATTTTATAGCCATTTTCATGCTTAAATGTGTCTATATATCAGAACATCACTAGATTAGGTTTATCTTCTTGCAGAATGCTGGTGTCTTTTCTTAGCTTTATTACATGTTGTGGCTTAGCTTTCCAGGTTGAAAGGGTGTTTAAGAATTAAAAAACTTTAGCTGGGTGTGGAGGGTTGGTTTCAGTTAATATAGTTTACATGCCTTTGTGTGATAATGGCCCCTGGGTTAATCAGTGTGGATTTCTTTTTTTCAGATCAAACCAGTAAACTCAAATATGTTCTACAGGATGCAAGATTTTTTCTCATAAAGAGTAACAACCATGAGAATGTGTCTCTTGCCAAAGCTAAGGTATTAGCATCAGTTCTGCTGAAACTACCCCAATCTTGAAAAACTTAAATGGGAAGGTAGACTTTTAATATCTCGTAAGATATCGTAATTTTCATTAGAGCTTCAAAAATTCCATGGCTCCATTGCCAGTAAGGTCTGTTTTGCGACTGAGCAAGCAACCTAATAGTGAGTGATTGAAATTTTAAGCCTTTTATTTTATTTTATTTATTTTTTTTAAAGATTTATTTATTTATGCATATAAGAACTGGGGTACAGGCCAGAGTCCAGGGCGGTGAGAGGATTCACCAGACAGTGGGGAGCAGAATAGGCAGACTGACTGAAACACTGCTGAGGGGAGCAGCAGGCGAGGCAGAAGAGGTCTGCTGCGCCATGTGGGTCCCCCTCTCTGGCCAGCGGCAGGGATCAAACTCGTGCTGCAGTGGCTGCGGTTTTCTTCAGTGTGTTGCTTAACCCACTGCTCCACCAGGGAGGCCCTAAATTTTAAGCCCTTTAAAGATGATTGTAGAAGTAAAAATATTTGATACCAAAGAGTATATGTTTTTTACACCTTGAAAGATATGTTTCTGTTTTTTATATTCCTATACTCAACTACTAATTCTAACAATTTTTAAAGTTTCTTAACTAAGCATTTTTGTTAGCTATTGTTGCTTGTTTTTTACATTTTGAAATATTTTGAAAAGAAATCACTCCTTTATGGAGATTTTCTTTTATTTTCAAAAGGTCACTTGGGTTTAGAAGGAAAAGGGTGATATGTAAAAGACCCAACTCAGGCTTTACAGAAGGTCTGTGGGACTGCTATGGGATGCCAGAATGCATGTTTATTATAGTAGCTATTAAATATCTTTCTGTTCTAGGCTTAAATGAGTAATTACAGTTTCTACTGATAGTTAGAAAGTTAAAACTGAACTTAAACATTTTTCTAACCATACTTCTGTTAATGTTGGTATTCTGTATTTCTAACTTAAGGATTACCCATCTAACGTCATTGATAGAAAGAACAGCACACCAAATGGAGATTCATTCTGTTCTTCAGCTGGAATGGATTTAGGCAGAAGATAAATTAAGCATGTATCTAGTTTGTATTAGTAGATAGAACTGGATAAGTCTTTTAATCTTCATTGAAGATACTGATTTGAAAAATTGATTAAATATTCAGAAGTTAATAATTTGTTTCAGCTATACATAAAACACAGACCTCTGTGATCAAATTACTGATAATAAAAATCTGAACTTAAAAATAAATGCTAGAATCGTGACAGAAAATTTTTCACTTACAGATTTCCTAGTAACAATTTTTATTTGACTAGGTACAGTTTTTAATTATGAAAAAAAAATGTAGTGCTGTGAATGGTTTTAATATTAAAATAACTGTAGGTGACTGGGATATAGAATTCTAGCTCATAAGAATTGAACAGTCCCCTATGTGTTTACTAATTGTTTAGATGATTTTGTTAACGTTGGTAAGATTTTCCATATTTTTCTAGGGTTTTTATTAAATTATTTATTGTCAGTTTGACAATGATAAGATCTTATCATTTTAGCATATATGAGTTTAAAGTACAGTGATGTAGGTAGTCTTGATATTTCGTACATATAATTGGAGACATAAAAGAGCACATTAATTTCAACTTGTAATCTTTACATTATTTGTATAGGGTGTGTGGTCTACATTACCTGTAAATGAGAAGAAATTAAATGCTGCGTTCAGATCTGCAAGGAGTGTTATCTTAATATTTTCTGTCCGAGAGAGTGGAAAATTTCAAGGTAAGAATAAACATAATGTGGATATCTAAGAAACAATATTTATATTAGCATCTACATATTATGTTGTATTGATTCCCTTAGGATTTGCAAGACTTTCTTCAGAATCTCATCATGGAGGATCTCCTATACACTGGGTGCTTCCAGCAGGAATGAATGCTAAAATGCTGGGTGGTGTTTTTAAAATTGACTGGATTTGCAGGTAAATTATGTACTTTAGTGTAATTATTCTATTTTTGAATGGGCTACCCATTGGGATAAGGTTAAAGCCCTCTAGTTGTTTTAATATATTGTCTGATTATTCTCTTTATTTTTTTGGTCTCATTCCTAGACTGCACTGGATCCATAAAACTTAACAATGTTGAAATAAAAGTAGAGTCCATATACTTATTTATCTTACTATCTATAATAAGCACTAAAAAGAGGGAATGTTGGGCACAGTATTGTCTTAAATATTCTTACTGAATGATTGCACATAAAAAAGCTAATTACTTAAGCGGAGTTTATATGACATGCTTAGATCCATTGAATTAAATAAAAATTTCCTGAAAGTGACCAATCAAATTTTTTTGTGTGTGAGTTGTAAGTTTGACTTTGGTACTGAGTTTTGACTGGGATGGAGGAATTAGTAAGAATAAAATTGAAAAATGCTATTGATATTCAGGAGGGCATATTAGCACATAGAAGAGCTTGGAATCAGAAACCATTGGGAAGAGGTAGGGGTCTTGATACGAAGCCTTATGTTTTTTCCTTTTTAAAGATTTATTTTTATTTATGCATATAGGAACTGGGGTTTAGGCCAGCGGTGTGGGTGGTGAGAGGATTCACCAGATTCAGTAGGGAACAAAATAGGCAGATCTACTGAAATACACTGCTGAGGGGAGCAGCAGGTGAGACAGCAGAGGTCTGTTGAACGTGCCACGTGGGTTAGCTCCTTGGCTGGGGATAGAACTCATTCTGTAGTGGCTGGCGACAGCTTGATTTGATAGTGCTGAGACTTGAACCTCTATGCCACCAGGGAGACCCTATACATAAATTTTTTAGGTGTGATCCCTGCATGATTTGTTATGAGTAGTATCTGCTTGTTAATGTGCAGACTCCTTAGACCAACCTCAAACCTGTTGAGTCTCTTGATGGCTCACTTATTTCATAAGCACACTGAAGTTGACAGGTACACACTGTTAACAGGTAGATGAAGAAACTTAACAAGTGACTTAAGTTGCCACTGGGACTCTATTCAAAATAAGACTAATTACGAAATGTCATTCATCCAGAATTAAAATGACAGTTTATAAAATTCACGCCTTTTAGATCCATCCCAGTTAACCTAGTTTTCTTTCAGATTTTGTCCTCTTACTCATTTTAACTTCAGTAATCAAACCATTGTCTAGCACAGAGCCTCTGTACAGTTTTAGGTTCTTTTGTCTCGTTTACCAAGCCTTAAATCAGAATCACTTCCTTGTTCTCTAGAGTACTCACAGTAAAGATACCATCTGTAGTTTTCTTCATTGCACTTGTCTGCTTAAAAGGTAGCTGTTGGGATGTCTTTTCCATAATCATGATGACCATGGACCTACAATTTCTCTTAACTTATTCTGAGTACTGTTTTGCCTCAGGGCTGCCTCAGGGTTCTCCGTATATTATGATGTATATTTACCAGTTTGTCAAAAAACAGTGGGCAAATGTCTCTTGAATCCAGTTAGAACAAGTGCCACAAACCTCATGCCCAAGTGGCTCAGCCAACCTGACATGCCTTTATTTTGTACTTTGGTTATTCCATTGCAAATATTTAAATAAATGATAGTTCTCTGCAATAATAATGTTACCTACTTTATATTGGTGGTGGTTTTAGTTTATTTACTGTTCCTATAGCTGTTTCTTTTAAGTGACAATTTATAGGAAAAATCTAAAAAGTATTCAACAAAATACAAAAAAAATTGTTAAGCGATATGCTTCTGGACTTCTAGCTTATTGATTGTCTTTTTTTAAAAAAAAAACCCCGGGCCTCGCCTGGTGGCGCAGTGGGTTAAGCAACGCACTACGAAGCAAATCGCAGCCACTGAAGCATGAGTTCGATCCCTGCTGCCGGCCAGGGGGGGGGGACCCACATGGCGTGGCAGACCTCTCCTGCTGTGCCCGCTGCTCCCCTCAGCAGTGTACTTCTGTTGATCTGCCTGTTCTGCTCCCCGCTCTCTGTGGTGAGTCCTCTCACCCCCCCACACCTCTGGCCTGTGCCCCAGTGCTTGTATGCATAAATAAATAAATCTTTAAAAAAAAATAAATAAATAAAAAAAAAATCCCCAACAGACTGAAAAGGAAATAAAAATATTGTATATATGCATTCTAGAACTGTCTTTGGTGTGTGAAAAAAGATTAGACTAAGAGATCCAGTCAACCCTTGTAGTAATAGTGGGTATTTTCATTGCTCACTGTTAACTGCCTCCGGTTCCTGTCACCACCATCATAGACATGACACTAATTTAACTTTTTTTTAAAGATTCATTTATTTGTACATACAAGAGCTGGAGTTATAGGCTAGAGGTGCCAGCTGGGGTGGGGTGGGTTAGAGGATTTACCAGAGACAGTGGGGAGCAGAACAGGCAGATTCACTGAAATACACTGCTTGAGGGGAGCAGCAGGTGAGACAGGAGAGGTCTACTGTGCCATGTGGGTTAGCTACCTGGCTAGGGATCAAACTTGTACTACAGTGGCTGCTGATAGCTTCATAGTGCTGTGACTTGACTTCTTGTGCCACCAGGAGGGCCCCTAAATTTAACTTTAGGTATACTTTTCTTTCTCTGTAAATGTAAAAATTTTTTCTTAAGATTTGAGCATTCATATTTACCTTTAAGAAGACTGTTACAAGATTAGAATAAGTGTTTATATAGCTTGCCTACCTGATCAAATTACTTGTGTATGTCTTATGAGATGTTTCATTGTTTCATCTATAACTCTGCCTTAATCTCTCTTTACATATGACTTATCCCAAGTAATTTTCCTTATGTCATATGCCATTTATTCCAAGAAGCATTTTCTGATGATTTTTCTTTCTCCCAAATAGATGTGATTGTCATTAAAAACAAAACAACATTTCTGTATTCTGTTATGGTATTCATTCTCTTACAGATTGTGTCATGTGTATATTCTTTGATAGCTGGGGAAGAAAGTTTGGGAATACAAATTACTTTTTGTTTTATTCATGTTCTATGAGCAGTTTACTTACAGATAAAATTAGTAGTTACTTAAAGCATTTGCTTAATTTAGCGTTACCCAATTTATGCACAAATAGATAAAATCTTATCAGATGCTATTAATTCCTGATCATTTCTTGATAGGTGCCATTATTGCCTTGTTTATGAGATGGAAAAAACTCAGGCTCAGAGATTGTGAGAGAGTGGGAATTTAAACCCAAAACTTGGTTTCCAAGCCTATATTCTTAAGCATTGTATAACTTAGGTTATTTTTTATTTTTTTTGAGAATGCTTTATGGACTATGAAAAGAATAATCTCTGTAGAGATTATTCCATGGGATATACGCCCTGCCAGTTTAAGTGATTCTTTACATTTTAGACACATTTAAATCATGAGTAACATAGGAATTCACTACTGCAGGTAGTGTATAAGGTTTAAATGATTCTGCAAAAGAATGTGATTGATATTACTTTGTATTTAGGCGTGAATTACCCTTCACTAAGTCAGCTCATCTCACCAATCCTTGGAATGAACATAAACCAGTAAAGATTGGACGTGATGGACAGGTATGTTGTTTTAATTTGCTTCTTTTAAAAATGCACACAGTTTAATCATTCCTTTTAGAGATCTTTATAGAAGCACGTCATATAGCAGTTTCTGACAGAATTTGTGTGAAGATTAAGGAAAAGTTTCTTTATGGTTTATGATTATTGTAATTATGACTGATGTACTGAGTCAGTCCATTGTTGAAAATAGATAGCTTTCTATGATTTTAACTTATACAGTGAAAGGAAGAAAAAAAATTGGCCGATTTTAAATGATTTTTCCTTAAATTATTACTGTTTAATGGAGTCTGCACTTTTATTTGCACATCTTTGCTAAAGTTTTAAAGGAAACCTTATGAGATCAATATGTACACTCAGATTTTCATGTCTGCAAAATGAAATTAAGTGTGCAGTGATTTAAAATAAACCCAGCTCTCTGACCATTGTAGTTTCTTTACCTAATTTTAATTGTTCATAAGTGAAAATGTTGGTAAAATTTAGTAAATCTTAATTTTAAAGTTTATAGGTCATGAATTTGCCTTTGTAGTTGTTTTAACACAAACAGTGCTTTTAAGTCCATAATTATTAAAGTTGCTGGCACACACTTAGCATGTTTTTCCTTTCCTATTTAAGATCGATGACTTTGTCCTATAATTTTTGTCTTTTTCACAAAGACACAGTCCTTCGTTTGCAGAGGGTAACTATCAGGTTTTAAGCAGCTGCCTTTGTTTAACTTGGGAGATTCTACACATAGTTTTTAATTCATGTATTGCTATTTTAAATATGTCAAACACTGAGAAGGATATTTTCAAAACTTCTTGGGGATATTTTTGAAATCCCAAGTTATTATCAACCTTGGGAAGAAAGTCTTCACATCAGGCTTGTTTTGTGTATCAGGGAAATGTAAGTATGTTGAAAGTTTATCCTGTTTTCATCTTGTAAACTACTAATTTCCTATTTTAGGAAATTGAACTTGAATGTGGAACGCAGCTTTGTCTTCTATTTCCTCCTGATGAAAGTATTGACTTGTATCAGGTCATTCATAAAATGCGTCACAAGAGAAGAATGCATTCTCAGCCCCGATCAAGAGGACGTCCATCCCGTCGAGAACCAGTCCGGGATGTGGGAAGGTTAGAAACGTTCTTTGGACTGATAATAGGCACATGTATCAGAATAACATGATGGAGGAATATGATTCGTCAAAAGTTTGTCCTGCGGTAAAGAAGAAAGAGAAAATCCTCAAATCAAGCTGCATGGACTAGTTTGTGGCTTCATTGAGGATTTCACATGGTCACCTTGGTCTGAGTCATTTTTCAAGAGGAAAATGGGGATCTTTCCTTATGCAGAAAAATATATTTGCTAAAGAGCAATACCAGTTTAGTTTAGATAATATTTCAATAATGCAATGTGTACAGTTGAAATGAGGTAGGCGTTTGTTGCTAAGAACAGGCTAGAATGGAGGAAGAGAAGGAAGTCTTTATTTGCAAAAATTGTTAATACTTTGTAAAAAGCCTTTTTTTTCAGGTGTGTCTCTGGATAAGCCTTATCAGATATGGGACTTTTATAAAGGATCACTAATGTTTTTTCAGAAGATGACGCCTCATTTAGAGGATAAAATATTTTAAGTTATTTTGATATTCAAGAGGAGCATTACTGGGACTATTCAAATTTTATCACCGTGATGTGTTAACCCCATTGCCAAATATTCTCTAACATGTACCCAGTGAATTCACACATCTTGCTGAGCTGAAAACAATAGGTTCTTTCCAAAGGTGATCAAGTGGCCCTGGGAGACCCGGCAACAAACCAAAAAGAAGGGCTGTTGCTGTGTCTGTTTACAACTTTTCCAGATGCTGGCAGTACCTGTGGACTTAAAGTGTTTTTTAGAGGATCGCCATGGTTATTGATCACTACTTTATGAACTAAACAGCATTTTCCAGAAAAGGGGGTCTAACTTGTTACAGAATTGGAGAAGTCTTTGCAAAGGACTGATATAAGCCCTCTCTCCAACACCTTCCCCTGTATAGATTTGCATACAGCTAAATCTAAAATATTCTACTAAAGACTTGGATGTATGGTTGATGGGATGAAACCTTTGGTTAAGTTTCCTTTTGGTGGAAACATCCTGTGGTAGGTACAGATAATCCAACCAAGAGTCCCCATTTCTTTGAGCTTATCAAGGACACTGTCGAGTAGGTAGGAGGAAACCTGGCAGAGCCCCTTTATTTTTGGCCTAAAAGGACTGAGCACCAAGATGTCTTTTGAAGTTTTAAGCTAAGAGGTTTCCAGTGCAATACAGTATATACAAGTGAAGTTTTTACCTCAGTTTTGCAATGGACTGCAAACTATACTTATTACACCACTACACCTTCTCTCAAGCCTGCCAGGGCCTCCATATATGTATGTGGCTTACAACTTAAAGACAGTAGTTGGACTACTGTATGAACTGTTACTATCATGTTTTATACCGGTCGTAAATGCACTCCCCAAACTACAAGAAAGCGGTATGTTTATTTTTTAAACCAGCTTTTAATTTTAGTCTTATTTATTGTAGATGCAACTGTTTTTATTCTGTTGGGGGTGGGGGTCGGGGGTTTTATTGCACTTTGCGGTAAGAGTAAACTTCTGTTACAACAGTTAATGAAAGTGGTTGATACTCAGAAAAATAGCTGGATAACCAGTGATACCAGGTTATTACAGAGATTTTTATCTGACATAAAGGGAAAAAAGATACTATCTAAAATTTGGATTTAAAAAAAAATGTCTAGCTCTTTATTAAATGCCAAGTAAAATGAAGTGTATTCAATTATGTGTTAAATTAACCCTTGAGATTTATGGAAGATAGTACAGCACAGTCCTCTGTAGAGAAGTAAAATTCTACCTTCAAGAGAATTCACTTTTGAACTCATTTGATAAGCTGTTAAAACTCTCCCCTGCTACTTGCCAGCTTTTATTGTAGAGAAATCTCCTTACTTCCTAATGTTAAGTGTAGATTTAGTTTTCAAAGTATTAAGATTTTCAAACTTTACTGTAAGATCACTTTCAACAGATACCACATATTCTGTATGATCATTTGAAAAGCTTAACTGTGCAAAGCAGAAGATACTTAAATATTTAATTGTGTTTACTTTAAAGTGATATCAGTAATTTAATAGAATAAGTTTTAGAATTATCTGTAATGTAATAATAGAGACGTCCCCCTTTTTTCTTCCTGAATGTGGACATTTTGAAGGTAATGTTTTATTAAAGCAGGGTAATTCACTTGAGGATCACTCACTTTTGTTTAGAATACAAAAATGTAATTATATATTTTGAACCAGTTACTTTTTGCTAGTCTCTCTCATTAAGCTATGAGAATTAGAATGTTCCCAGCAATACATTTAAGGATTGTGTCTAGTAATTAGAGAAATTTAATTATTTAAAGATAATTTTCTCACCAAAATCTAGGATATTATTTTGAAGGAAATGATGGGCTATTATTTGTTCTTATTTTTGTCAGAAATTCTTGCTTTTGCTGTTTGTTCTCCCAGCAGAGTTTGGTTTAATTTTTAATGTGTCTAATTTGTGTAGGCGTCGACCAGAAGATTATGATATTCATAACAGCAGAAAGAAACCAAGGATTGACTATGCCCCTGAGTTTCACCAGAGACCAGGTTAATATTTTATAATCCTGCAGATATTTGATTTAAAATTATTTTAAAAAATACACACAGACAAAACTTCTGTTGTAATCATAAAGTTTTAAAAGTGAAGAAACATTAGGACGTGACTACTTGAATCTTAGGAAATCATTTATAGTTCTCACTTAGTTCTTTCTCTATTTTAAGGCTGTCTATTCTAGTATGACTCATTGCTGTGATTACCTGAAATTGCTACTTTATATTTACTACACAGATGGAATCTGCAAACATGTTATAAGGTTAAAAGTAGTCAGGGAAAGCAGTGATCTTACCTGTTACTGTACTTTTTATTCCTTATGATACGTAGTACTTCATGTGGTTTATAGCTTTGATTGGAAACTGAAATTACTCTATATTTTTCTAAATAAAAATATTTTTGACTTCATGGTTTTAGAGAGGAATGGGTAATATTTGGCTTGTAATCTAAAAAGCAGCTGTTAGTCAGTCTTGACTGGAAATAGAAAGGCAAACTATTTGAGAAAAGATTTAAAAATAGAGATACACTTACAGAAATTAAACAACATGGAAATGAATCTTTGATTTTAAGCGTATATCTTTCATTTTCGCAACTTTTACAATTTTGTCTTTCTTGCCCTTAAATTTGCATTTTTAAAAAGTGTGTTTAACTTGGCATGACTTGTATATACCAGAAGGTGGTTAACATTTGTTATAAAGAAATCCTATTACAGTGTCCTTGAGATAATTCCTCTGCCCTTACTTTCCTTATGGAGCAGAATGAAGAAAATTTCTATCTAGCAAGATTTGGGGTGTGTATTTAGAAGATCCATATTGAAAACCTCTCTAGCAGTTTATAATTCTGTGATACCAGTAAGTTATTTAGTTACTTCCTAGATTATCATGTAATCTGAGAAGAAAATCTGAAAATGGAATAATACAATAATAGCATCATTATATTTCATGGGAAGAATTGAAATGAGTGGTAAGGAAGGCTTATTATGATGCCAGAATAAAAAGTATAAATTTTGATTTACTAAAATGCTTGATGTTTGAACAGGGTATTTAAAGGATCCACGATACCAGGAAGTAGACAGGTAAGTTGGGTTCACTCTTGCTTAGTTTTAAATTACATTCTTGGAACTAGTTTATGAATTACCTGAATTTAGTTTCACAAATCTTATTCCCAACAGACGATTTTCAGGAGTTCGCCGAGATGTGTTTTTAAATGGGGTAAGCAATTCATTTTATATGCTTAATGTTCACAAATCAGGATGTGATTTATTTTGTGGCTCAGGGTTTGATTTTTACTTATTATTGACAATATCATCTTTCGTTTTAGTCCTACAATGATTATGTGAGGGAATTTCATAACATGGGACCACCACCACCTTGGCAAGGAATGGTTTGTATTATGTTTTTGCAAGTTGTTTAACGTCATTATATCTTTGCAAGTTATTTACTTGGCATATAATTATTTACCCATTAAAACACTAAAATGTTTTTTTCTAATAAATAATTGCATGCTGTTTTTAATATTAGTAATGAATGATTTGTGTTAATAGTACAGGCCTACTTGTTAATTACAGTTTATTATTGTAGTGATTAGCAGTGCAAGCTGCATCTGAGTTCATATACCTTTCTTTATCAAATCTTTGCCTTGGGCAAGCTTGAGATACCTTTCTTTATTCTTGTTTATGAGACAGAATGGACATTTGTTACTTTTTTGGCTCATTAAACAAAATATTTAGTACCTAGTCTGTGCAAGGCACTGTGCTTGCTCTTGTTTGTATGTTGTAGATAGACATTATATATAACTTAAAAATGAAATGTGAGAGTGTCAACATCTTGATTGTTGAAAAGTGAAATTTGCAAAATATATGTCTAATCCTTCTATTCAGTAAATTCCCTGTATATAATAAGGTTAATTGAACCCTATCCTACTTACAGCTGTGTATCATTTTTTTAAGGAAACTGGATCCTCTAGATTATATTTTAAGGTATTGAGGATAGGTAAAGCTTTAATTGCTAAGAAGATTGAAAGTTTAAATAGTTCTTAATGTCTTAACCTTGTTAAAAAATTTTAGAAGCTGACTGTAATGTGACCTATTCATCTGATTTTTTGTTTCACTTACAATACTGTAGACAGGTGAATGTTTCACTTACAATACTATAGACAGGTGAATATAAGATTTCTTTTGTTTAGGTTCATGGAATTTTTAAAAATTAAAATATTTAATATCTTGGCACCAGCTAGGTTAGTAACCTTTGATTGGCGGCTATTCATTTTATGAAGACATTTTAGGTTACTTTATCCCTGGAGTTTTGGGTTTTATTTTTTAAGAGTAGATTTTCACACAGCTGTTTTATAACTGAGTCTAGAGTCATGATATAATGTTGTATCACAACTCTACCCCTTTACTGACAACATGATCTTAAGTTGCTTAACCAGTTAGTGCCTGAGTTTTTCCCTTTTGTAAAGTAGGAATCATAGTACCCGTGTCTCAGAGTTAATGGGAGAATGAAATGAAATATGTAAAAATGCTTAATTAGAATAGCATCTGCTCATAGTAAACGTTTACTATATAGATTTTTGGTATTTCTATTAGTATTTAATATGATATAAAGGTATAAACACGTTAAACCTTAGAAGATGTATAATTTATTACATATTTCCAGTAAGGGTATTTTGAAATGGCATTAAGATTGTTTTGCATGGGTGGTTTGGGTAAATTCTGAGAATGGTTTTTTAGTAGGAATATTTGGTCAGTACTAATGGGAGTGGTTTTCTGTTTTTAGACACCTTATCCTGGAATGGAACAACCTCCACACCATCCTTATTACCAGCACCATGCTCCACCTCCTCAAGCTCATCCCCCTTACTCAGGACATCATCCAGTACCCCATGAAGCAAGATACAGAGACAAACGAGTAGTAAGTGCAAGAGAGGCAGAAGTGTGAGGGACCTACTTGGAATACCGTAGATAATGTGAGGGATACTACTTGATAACTGATGGACTGTTTCATGTTCTTACTACAGACTATTTTGGAGTAATTCACAGTTTGTCTTTATTTTAAAAAGCTAATTGCTTCAAAGTATTTAAATTACATTTCTTTTACTGATAAAACACAATTTGCCTAAGTTGCGGTAACTCCTGCATGTAAATTAAGTAATGTCCTTAGGTATGTAAACATAGTTGATAGGATTTCTTTTTGTATTGGGGTCTTCAGTTGTTACTCTGTAGAGTTGCAAATAGGATATTTCTAAACTCTGTCAGGTAACAGAAAATCTCCAATCTAACTTTATTACTACCAAGTTTTATTAGATCTAGTAATTAAGTAAATTATTTTGTTTCTCACCTCTTACTCTTAGGATTTTGCTACCAAATATAGAATAGATGTAAAGGCAGAAGATTCATTATCTCTGATAGTTTGATGTGATCGTGAAAATTTTTCTGATCACTTCAGAAATAGAATGAATGAAAAAATTGTCTAGTTTGAGGTTTCTGTTGTATTTAGGTGGAATGAATTTGTTTATTAAATGGTATTCAGGGTTTTTTTGATAGTATTTTTAAAATTATGAATTTTCTATTGGCACTCTAGCTGCATAAAGTTAGTTTGGTTGTTAATAAAGAGGAATAAAGAGGTAGGGATCCCCACTACACGTGATGAGTTTGTGTTGTACTAAATAAAGATCCTTTTATTTTCCCACTTAGATGAGGAGCATGCATATTTGAGAGAGCCAAAGTGGTAGTTTCCTAGTTTACTTTCGAGACCTTTTATGTGTTGTTATTTATCGACTCTCCAAACTGAAATCTTACTAAGACCGTTAATATTTATTTAGTAAAACTACTTGAAAATCTTGACTGTTTAGTAGACTCTAAATGAATAGGGTTTTCAGGCACACAGGACAAATGTACAGCCTATTTATGATGAAATTTTACTTTGTTAGATGGGTTGTAGTGTTTTAACAAATTGCCTTTTGTGAATGATCACAAGGTTTTCAAAATAGGAGGTTTTCCTAAGTTTATTTCACTTGAAGTGTATTGTCATTTTTCACAAGTTCTCTGTCAAGCACCTTTATACAGTAATATCTTGGTTAGTACATACATTTCATACTTATATTCACATACTATATATGAAAAGTAGTGTGAGATTGTGTTTTTGAACCTTAAATTCTGATTATTCAGCTAAATTGAAGAGAGTTCAAATTCAGTAAGTAAAGGTGAAATGAAAACTAAGTAGAAAGCTATAGCAGGGGCAAGCTTAGAAGTAGCCACACACACAACTTGTGTATATCAGAAAATTTTTCTCTTAACCTTCATTATCCTCAGTCTTGTCTGTATGGAAATCTGTAGAAGAGACTGAACAATCTTAAATACTTATTTTCTTAAAATTCTATCAAATTGTCAGTGAAAACTGCAGTCTTGAGAAGACTATTTGGAATGTAACAATTCCTAATTTTACCATAAGAGGGCAGAGTTGGTTCAGTTTAGTTTGTAGACTCAAAGGAGGGAAAAAACATTGATGACATTAAGCATTATAATTGGCAGCATGTATGTATAATTGTTGCTTATCACTAGGTGCTTTCTTCTACTTGAATAGATAAGAAAGTTACTTAAAAAATTAATGCGAAACTGTATGAGGTGATTTTTAACAATAGTTGAATAATCCTGTGTTTTAGGTGTTTAATTAGTTGAGATACCTATGTGCTTTTTCTAAATTATGTCAGAATTACATTCTGTGAATGAAAACACAAGTGCATTTCTCTATATTGTTTCTCCAGGTGATAATTAGAATATTGGAACACAAATTCCATTGGGATTTTTGACATACCTAATTCGTTGCTTGCCTTTTCTAGCATGATTATGATATGAGGGTGGATGATTTCCTTCGTCGCACACAAGCTGTGGTCAGTGGTCGGAGAAGTAGACCTCGTGAAAGAGATCGGGAACGAGAACGAGACCGCCCTAGAGATAACAGAAGAGACAGAGAGCGAGATAGAGGACGTGATAGAGAAAGAGAAAGAGAGCGATTATGTGATCGAGACAGAGACCGAGGGGAAAGAGGTCGATACAGAAGATAATGCGCTTTTGGAAGCACTGATTGTTTAAAGATAAAAAAAAAAATCTTGTATTTTTTTTGTGTGTGTTTGCAAGTAGTAAATTTATTTTCAGCTGTCTACTTAAAAGTTCATTGTGTAGAAGGATTTATTATGACCCTCTTTGTTCCAAGCATGCAGTATAATAAGAACTGGAAAAACTCAAATCCTCCAAAAATGCACAGTTGAAAATTTGAGTTGACACTTCTGTTGGGGCAGAATGGAACAGTCTTAAGAATGTAGATATTGATTCATTCTCCATACATGTTCATCTACTTATAGTGTGTTCATCTTAGAGGTTTTTTTTGTTTGTTTTTTTTCTTTTGGATCTCGATTGATGACTGCCATGATACTTTGCTTTGTTGTGTTCCTAAATGTAGTTGCACACGGTTCAGTAAGAATAATGCTGCTATCAAGTATGCAAATATTGAAGTATGATGGTTTGACTGTATGGCAGTGTGTAGCAGCCTCTTGGTTTCTCCCCTTCCTCTTTTTTTAATCTTAAAGTCACTTTTTTGTTTTCAGTCTTCAATGATGAGAGCAATATTAAGAAGACATAATTTTTAATATTTTTAAATAAATATTCAGTTCAGTAGCATGGTTGACACTATTGTTTAGCCCTCCCCTCCAAATTGTATACATTGGCTTGGAATGTTCACAATTGCGTGTGTGGCAGCAGAAGATAATTCCCATATTCTACATTGCTACTGTTTTGTATAAAATAAATTGGTAAAGATTGACGTTTATTTGTTGTATTTCTTTATTGTCTGACTACAAGTTTGTTTTATGTATTACTAGATGTAAAATAATGCATTGTGTCTAGGAATTATAGGAACTTATTTGCCTTTCAGAGTTTTACCAGAAATGATTGAACTAGGCAAATTAAAATATTTATCTGATAAGAATGGTACACAATTGAATATATTAATATTTTGTTTTTAATTCGTCTGGGAACATGTCTACTACAGTCATAAGATTTCAGTAGCCTTACTCTTTGATACGTAAAATGACTGAAGTTATAATTGTGTCCTACTTTTAAGATACTTTAAAAACTTAACCTTCTTTTAGGTAGTACATAATGTTAACTATCAAACCTTCCCAATTACAACATACTATGTAATGTAGAAAGAGAACCACATAAAACAATTTATGAAAGATATTTTTGCGTTTCAGTTTTTTTGAGTTACACCTAAAGCTTTGACCTTTAAAGCCAAATAATTAAATGTTTGAAGTACTTGAATATTTGATGACCTTTTTTTCTACAGTGTCATATTTATAATACACTGTAATAAATCAGTTTTTATACTTACTAGCTTGAAAAGATCAATACAGGAATTTTACTCTTGAAACTTAAAAATATTTTAGATATTTATTGCCTTCATTTTCCCACTGGCCTTTAGAATATTTTCCCATGGAGACATAATGAGTATTTTTATTACCTATTTCAAAAATAAACAAGCATTATTTGAAATCTCTGCAGTGTGTTAAATAGGAAAGAAATTTAATAATGTTAGGAAACACAGATTCTAGTTTTATCATTGCTTTTAAACTAAGTGGGTTGGTAATATAAGTTATTTCATACTTGATGTCAATATCCATTAAGTTATATAAATTGATATCAGGGTTTTCAAGTACACAGATAAATAAGATTTTGAAAAAAATCACTAAAAATGTTTTAAGAGAAAAATACTTAAAACTGGTTGGGAATATTAAAGTCATGAACCTGAAATGATAGGAATAAATAATAAATTCATCAAGCAATTAAATAAAGGTACTTTGTGCTTCTATGTTCTGACTTCACTCCCTATTTTTAATGATAGGATGATAGGCCCAGAGAGACTCATAACTTACTCAACACTCAAAGTTTCTGTTAATGGAGCCAAAATTTAAGCCATTATTTTTAACTAATTTGATACCATCAAAGAAGCTACCTCATGTCTTTTGGAAAAAAGTTTTAGTAAATGTTAAGTGATGTTCTAGGTTCTATTAAGGATTTTAAGCATTTCTTTAAAACTTTCTACTTAAAGTGTTTACATAAAGAGCCCAATAAATGTTCAACTATGCTTCTGTGTTTTGGGTATTAAGGAGCTTAGTACCCAAATTCTCTATTATAAAAAGATAACGAGTTCTTTGTGTTATCAGTTACTCTAAATGCTTAACTTCATTTAATTGTCAAAATAAATGGTTTCTCCCTTGCTGATTTCTGCCTTCCCTAACCCCCCCCCCCCATGTAGTTTTTTTTATTGAGGTAGTGTTGGTTTACGTTGTATTTTGGAAGTGTGACCCACACTGTCCTTCAGATGTTAACCATAGTGCTCCCATCATTAAAACACCCATAGTCTACCACCATAATTCATTGTGCTTCCTCTCCACTTTGTTCTTCATCCCCTTCAGAATGCCTTAGTTCTATAATCTTGTTGATGTTTTTTGGATGAAGAAATTGAAATGTAGTCACTGCATGATTTTATTTTTCTGTGCAGGGTAAATACACAATTTTAAAAATCTATTTGAAGACATTTATGACAGCCTACTTTACTGAGAGGCATATCTTGTACTCGACAGTTTTGATTCTGAAAAATCTACAGTAGCAATATATGGAAGACAAAAATCAGTTATTCAAAGTTCAGAAATTAGGGGTTTTAAGTAAGCATTAAAAGGGAGTGAAATTGAATTTAAGCCTAGCAATTCTTTTTTGACTTCTAACAATTATTAGGTACCACCTAAGTGTGGCTGAAATGGTCCGCATCTTAAGGCTTCCATTATCCATAGAATTCTCTATGTTCGAGACAAATTTTTGTATGGGTTCCACAAAGTTTCTACCAGTGGTAGTGTCATGGAGCCAATTCTGATCAAATAAAGTGTCCTGGGAAATGAGATTCTTTGACTAGTCAGCTAGGGAGCAAGAGAGGGAATTGCATGGTCAATTCTATGAAAATACTTTAGAAGGGATAGTGCCCAAAAGACAAAGTAACTGATAATTCTTAAAATACATCTAATACAAAACATCTAGATTATCGTTAACAATTTCAGAATATTTTGTCATCATAGGTAAAGGCTTAACTTCCCTCTGCTCATGGACAACTCTTTGTCCTGCTGTAGAAAGACTTAATTCTGAAGCACTTAGATCCTGCTTTGTCATACCATTTAAAATTAGGACCCTAAGGCAATCAGAGGTATGGAATATTAAGGATAAATGTAAATTGTCAGCATTTCACTGACTGCTAGAGTTCTTGTACCCCAAGGTAAAGATGACTGACACGAATCATTAAAATTTTTATAAAGATTTTCATTTGAATACAAAGCATTCCTAATGCAACTTGATACATACTTAAAAATTGAGGTGTATGTGACACTATTGGCCCAAACTTAGATATCAAGTTCTAGGAAGAGGAATTTTAGCTTAAACAATTCATAGTATTCTGGAGGTCATCTAATTTTTTTGACTCCTTTATTTCTAAGTCTTTTTGTCTATGCATCCAAGAAATGATAGGGTTGGGGTGAGAAGAGTCACCAGAGACAGTGGGAAATTGAGCAGAATGGTGATCGAAATACACTGCGAAGGGAGCAGCTGGCAAGATGAGTTCTGTGCCATGTAGGTCACCTCCCAGGCTGGGCATCGAACTCGTGCTGCAGTGGCTGCTGATAGCTTCATAGTGCTGATTCAATCTCTTGTGCCACCAGGGAGGCCCTGTTTCTAAGTTTTATGTGTTACCCTTTCATTTTCTCTCTCGATTTTGAAAGACTGTTTAGTCCTGCTAGTGAATGATATATAGGGCATAACAAATTAGCAGTGTTTCAGATTTTACTCAAAGGAACTTTAAAAAAAAAATGATGAAGCCAGAAGATCATCTCAGGTAAGATGCTTTTGGCTTTGTCTGCTACAGTAATCCTTCCAAAGTTTCAAAGGGATTCCTATTGACTGGCATTTGAACTCAGCTTTTGACTAGAAATTTTTAACTGGTAATTAACTGGCTCATAAAATGCCAAAAAATGTCTGCTTCCAGACACTTTTACAGTGTTTTACAAAAGTAAATGAAAAATTTTTGTACAATATTAAGACTTTTAGTATGGAAGTAATCATGTTTTCCAGTATTTAATCTTTTGAGAATTTTTCACTGAAATCCATGGAGTTAGCATGCTATTGGGCTTAATTTTAAGCTCAGGACAGTCAATAATGTTATATTTTCAAAACCTGAAATGCAAATAAAGTATATAGACTTCCTCTATGATTTTGGATAAACTTACCCCATTTATGCCATTTACTTTTTATTATTATTGCAGTAGCATTGGTTTACAACTCCATACATGATTTGGAAGTTTAAGATGACACCCTTCAGGTGTATGTTGGCATTCTACAACCACCACCAAGGTACCCTTAGTCTTACACTATTATTTCAAAATCACAAATCCATGTTCCATTTTGTAGAAAAATTCCTAAGAGATGGGGTTCTTTTCAGACTTTTAAGTAGGAGTTTTTAAAACATTTGTACTTTCATTGCAGCCTTGAGGTCAAATAGTTTTAAGGCTGAATTTGAAGAGAAACCACTGCCTCCTTTTGTCAATAAGTTTAAGTAACGGTTATATAGTGAATGTTACTGATCCCTGTGGAGTGGCCATTCATTTTTTTGTATTTCAATTATCAGTCAAGTATCCCATTCTCTTGAATCCATATGATTCAAAAACAGTGGACCCTATCTTCAGAGAATGGTTGATTAATCTGTGTTTTGGATTTTCCCATTTCCTTAGGATTTCTTAAATCAATTGGCATGACATTCCTTTTGCAAGATTTGACTTAGAATTGAAAAATTTACCAGAGAAATAACATTAGAATTTTTCAGAGGACTTCTAGAAAGGAAATAGGTTTACTTGCTCATAGAAGAGTGAACTCTTAATTTCCGGGGGGCTAAATTTGTGAAAGTGAAGCCTAGAACTGTTGTAACTATTCAGCTTTAGTAACTGATTTATAAAGTCAACAAAGAAGAAGACAAAGCCAAAAATGTGCATAATGGAATAGGGTAGAACTTTTGTAAACTTTGAACTTTTCTACTTATTTGGACTTGATATCATACAGAGATTCTGTTTAGTCAAGGATTATAGAAAATGGAAAAGCACTGAGAAGAGGTCATGGATCTGAATAAAACAGGGTGAGGTACAGGATCAATAGGGACAAACTGATCTTGATAAAAGGAAGTACACTTCAGCTCACCAAAACTCACACAGTAACATTTTGCAACTGAATCCATCAGATCCCAATGTTGATGGTTTGAACTGTACGCACTTCACTGGAGTTCTTCCTTACAAAGGAGGGAAAGAGAAGGGAAAACTAATGTTGCCACATTTAATGCTCTTTGGTAGTTGCTTCCAAGTGTTTTACTTGCTAATATTCAATAAAATCAGCCTTTGAGTCACACTGTTTTAACTCAATAGCCCACAATCTTCAGAGTAAGAAGGGAGAATTTATATTCTTCTCTGTATTTGGTAATGTGTTTCTGGTGGCAAAACAGCAGTCCAGATGGAATGTTGATTAGGAAGGAATGCAAAAAAAAAAAAATTAAATGAAACATATTCTAGTATCTTAGAATTGAGAAAAAATACAATTTAGATTTTGAAAGTTTTCAATACAGCATGTCAATAAATTTATATTAATTGAATTAAAATATGTAGTAAACATTTACAATGGGACACTTTGTGGGGAGTTACATAAATAAAAAAGACAGTCTAACTTCAAGGAGATTTAAATCTCATATGGAGAAAAGATACATATACAAAGAAAGTGTGAGTAAATTTAGATGATGAAGCAGGAGGAGTTGGGGAAATGGGTTAGAGTCAGAAATGCCATAGATAGGGGGTGATGGAACTTGAAAGAGGAGTATAGTTGAAGTGAAAATAAGAACCAAAGTGCTTGTTATTATTTACTGGTGTTTGGTTTCTTTAAAGTTATACTTTGGAAATTACTGAAATTGAATATTATAATTATCTATTGAAATTGCAAGAGTAACACATCTCCTTAAAGACTAAAACAAAAGTACAAGTAATGGTGTTTCCAACCTTGTAATTTTCATGGATAGCACATTAACAGTTTTATGGGGTTTTTTTTGTTATATTTTTTATGTTATGTAGTAATTTGTATATTGTTTTAAATTATTTCAGAATATGAAATGTATTTCTGCAATTTTTTTCTACTTAAACTATTATGAACAATCTGAGTTAGGTGCATAATGACTATCTGTTTTTTTCTTTAATACTTTCATTTCAAAACTATGGATGTACCAAAATAAAATGTCTACTCACCTATTCTTAGACAATTGAAAAACTTTTATAACTGTGCTCTAATCAATAATTTTTATATGTATTTTTATAACTTGTTTACTATATTCTCTTACTAGCACTGGAAACTATAGAGCCCTAAAATTCCAGCAAGTTTGACAGTAGAAAAACAGTTTCGTTTTTGTATTTATTTGCATTCACTTAATTATTGATAAATTTGAAAATCTTTTCATAAATTGATTTAATTATTTATAAAATAATCCTGTTGATTGCCTTTTCCCATTCTCCATACATATACATGTACCTTTTTATTACACTTTAATATAAAGTTCATATGAATATGAAATAGTGGCTTATGTATAATCAATGTTTTCTAACAGTGATAGGTTTTTAATTGTGATATCTCCTTCCACATAAAAGTTTGTCTTTCAGTTAAATATGTAAATAACTTGTTTATTTATGGATTCTTGATTTTGCACCATTTTCATTCCAAGTTTTACAGAAGTACGCTGAATTTTTTAAAATAAGTTTTTATAATTTTAAAGTGTTTTTATATTAAAATCTGTAATCCAATCTGAAATTTATTATTGTGAGACTATGGTATGATGATCTCATTGTATGATTGTTCCAATACCACTTATATTTAGTGATCATGTCTGAATGATTTTTGAAGGCCCTGTATTATGGCCTGAATTTACATGCTCCTGGGTCTGTCTTGGACTCTACTCTGTTCATTGGTTTATTTATCTATGCCTGTACCAGGATGACAGTATGGTCCACTCTAGTGTATATGTGTTGTTTTTCAACCTTTCACTTATTTTTGTGAATTTAATATTCCATAATAATAATATAATTTTTGCCTTTTAAGAACATTATAAGGGTTTTGAAATGAATAACTCAGAATTATTTGGAGAGAATAAAATGTTTACCCATTCAGGTACATTGTATTTCTTCCAGTTTTCTATGTTTTAGATATTTTTTGTTAATATTGTTTTTATTTGCTTTATGGTTGTTGTTGCTATTGTGGTGGATTCTGTAAATTTTTTTTTTTACTCTTTTCTAACATAGGAATGATTGATTTTTAACATTGATATATTTGGCCATCAGAATTTATAATAAACTGTAATAATTTTTAGTTATTATGTGTAATTTTTCCTCAATAGACACTATTATTATCCACAAAGGACAAAAATCTCTGTGTTCAGCATTTTACCATTTTTATATTTTTTAAATATTGAAGTAGTCAGGGCTTCTAGTACAATACTGAATAATTAAGGTTGACAACTAAACATCCTTGTCAAGTGTTTCACATTCATAATGATACTTTATTGGGAAAAGAAAGAACTGGCAAAAATATAAGAATTTATGTATGTGTTAAAAATATTTATAAATATTATAAGAGGGTTTATACTGAAAAAGAAGTAACTATTCCTGACCATCAACCTTATTTAACCTTTTCAGTTTTAGCATTTTTTTTTTAAAGATTTATTTATTTATGCATACAAGCACTGGGGTACAGGCCAGAGGTGTGTAGGGGGGTGAGAGGATTCACCACAGAGAGCGGGGAGCAGAACAGGCAGATCAACGGAAGTACACTGCTGAGGGGAGCAGCGGGCACAGCAGGAGAGGTCTGCTGCACCATGTGGGTCCCCGCCCTGGCTGGCAGCAGGGATCGAACTCGTGCTGCAGATCGAACTCGTGCTGCAGTGACTGCGGTTTGTTTCATAGTGCGTTGCTTAACCCACTGCGCCACCAGGGAGGCCCAGTTTTAGCATTTTTAATTCACTTTGGTTGATTTATCTCAATGGCACATGATGTGACACAACCTGCCAATTAAACATCGGGCAAACACAACTGCAGTGGAATGTCATGCAAAAACACTGCGAATTTTGCCAATTATCATAGCTGACAATGCAGGCTATGAAACTTCAGATCTTGTGACATAATCTGCCTATCAGGAAAGTAGTTGAACTGTTGGATTCAAGATGTTGTATCCTGGAGATATGGAGTATAACAGAAAGCTTCTAAGTGAGGTGACAAGTTGTTTGAATACAGGCAAAGCAGTTGTTAAGTGGATAATATTATCAGTGTAACACCAAAAAAAGTGTCCTGATTACATACTCGAAAATTCTCATTTGCTACTGAATTTTGAACTAGTCATGGATTTGAAAGAATTTGACCTCTTAAAGAAGATTTTGGAATCAAAGTTTACTGTGACTGTCATACCTTTAAGTCTGAACATTTAACTGAGCTATTTTAACATGTGTTTATTTGTTGTTTCATTTTACATAAAATTCAGTTGATTTAAAAGTTCCTTTGAAATATCATGCATCAAAATAAAAATTTGAACAACAAATAAAAAAACCCCAAAACAAATAATGTAGGAAAACTTCCCAAATCTCAGGAAGGAACTAAATATAAAAGACCATGAAATGAAAAGAAAACCTGATTCTAAATGTAACCACTAGGACAGATATTAGTGAGCTACCACAGTTCAAGAAAAAGAAAATATTACAGGAGGCTGGGGAATAAAATTGGGTAACTTACAAAGTTACTCCCATTAGGCTTAAATCATAATTATCTGAAGAAAACACAATAAACAAGGAGAGAATGGAATAATGTATACTCAAGATATATATACTCAAATTATTAAAACACAAAAATTGGGCCTCCCTGGTGGTGCAGTGGGTTAAGCAATGCACTATGAAGCAAACCGCAGCCACTGCAGCATGAGTTTGATCCCTGCTGCCGGCCAGGCGGGGGGCCCACATGGTGCAGCAGATCTCTCCTGCTGTGCCCTGCTCTGCTCAGCAGTGTACTTCTGCTGATCTGCCTGTTCTGCTTCCAGCTCTCTGTGGTGAATCCTCTCACCGTCCCCCAACACACCTCTGGCCTGTACCCCAGTGCTTGTATGCATAAATAAAATAAATCTTTAAAAAAAAACACAAAAATTTCCACCAAGAATATTATATACTGTGAGACTGTATTTCAGATATGAGGAAGAAATAAAGGCCTTCCCAGACAAAGAGAAACTTGTCTACAAGAAATGCGTGAAAGAATTCGTTTATGTTAATTAAAGAGAAGAAAATCCACAAAAAATAAGAAAATAGATAAAAACATAAAACTTAAAGACAAAATGGGAGAAGCAACTCTCCATATATCAATTCACCCTAAATGTAAATGAACTGAGCTCAGCAATCAAAAGGCAGAGTGCTGGTTAAGTCACACACACACACACACACACGAGACACAGCTCTGCTGTATCGAGGAGACCCATGTGTGCACCAAAGACAAACATTGGCTCAAAGTAAAACTTTGAAAAAATAATGAAAGCAAAATAATCAAGCAAATATGACCATAAAAAAAGGTAGGAACAGCCATGCTAGTATCAGGTAAAATCGATATTCAGCTGAAAAAGATTTGACTGATTGTGTGGTCTGGGAGCAGCTTGGAAATTACATCAAGCACCTCCACAGGAAGTCCTCCTTGTGTATGTGGTCAATATGTCCCCCCCATTCCCCTTAAAGTTGATCACCCTTTGTCTCCTGGGGACACTGCTCCCCCTGCCATTGTCACATAACCAATCATGCTTGTATGTTACTGCTAATAAACAGTAAGAGGGTTGCTCACTTGCGCAGTAGTTTTGTCTTGCAAATCTGCTCCACAATTCATTCCTCAGTGTATCCCTTGGGACGTGCTGGCGCATTCCAGACCACCAGAGTTGGCACTCAAACAGGGACTTGAAACAGAAAACAGCGCCAGGGACGCATTTACCTTTCCTCAAAGCCAGGTGAAGGTGATAGGACATCTGAGTCAGCTACAAAGTAGCCCCACAGACCTTTGAGTCTGTGACAGAATGGTTAAGTGAAGTGCTTCTCGTCCAGGAGTTTTTTGTCTTTCTCTTAAATTTCTTTCTCTCAGGTCCGTTCACTGCCGCAAAATCAATGATTTGTCAGAGGGAGCTTCAACTAAATTTTTTATATACCATTGTGAGGACACAGGGATACAGTAAGTACTAAGGGATAAAGCCGAACATAAGGGGTGTCCTGTCCAAGGGGAAGTAAGAGTATGAGTACGATATTCACCTCAAGTGTCTGGGATCTCTGGCCCACCTATGTGAAGGGAGTCACTAGAACAGTAAGAAGTTCTTGGTCCCCATCAACCAACAATTTGCAGGCCAAGGGAGTGGATAACGTGTGCCTATTTTACTTGCACCTCAACAGTAGGAATGAAAAGAGGAGCAGAGGAAGGGTCCCCACTGAGGAGCTAGCTGTAATGCAAGAGAAGAGAGCCAGAAATAGATTTTTAGAGGTGCCTGGTACTCCCTGTTTAGCGAGAGGGCTCCGCTGAACACATTGCTGATTTATTATCCCTGTGTGTGTGTACTGTGTTCTCTCCATTAGCAGTTTCTGGTGGTGTTGTCATAAATGCCCTAGTCCAGAGTAAGACACACGTGCTGGCATATAATAACTGTGCAGAAGCTCCTTGCAACAGCAAAAACCAGAGGAAAATAAAAAAGGTCAACACCGTATGAAGACTGGCCACAAGAGCAGTGAAATATACAAAAATTTCCTCTTTGTTTCTTGTTTCAGTTTTCACAGATGTTCTTTATATGGATGAGAGAGTCTTGACTACTTTTGTGGGTTTTAATAAAGTTAACTTTTTTTTTTTTTAAAGATTTATTTATTTATGCATACAAGCACTGGGGTACAGGCCAGAGGTGTGTAGGGGGGTGAGAGGATTCACCACAGAGAGCGGGGAGCAGAACAGGCAGATCAACGGAAGCACACTGCTGAGGGGAGCAGCGGGCACAGCAGGAGAGGTCTGCTGCACCATGTGGGTCACCTCTCTGGCCGGCAGCAGGGATCGAACTCATGCTGCAGTGGCTGCGATTTGCTTCGTAGTGCGTTGCTTAACCCACTGCGCCACCAGGGGAGGCCCAAATAAAGTTAACTTTTAAAATTTTAATAATTCTCTTGTTCACTTTATTTTGGGTGTGTGTGTTATTTGCCAGTTATAACTTTTCTTCAAATGTTGGCTGATCTTTCTTTGTTTGTTTATATTTAAGAATGAGGCAGTTGTTTATATGTAAGAATGAAGTAATCACTGGGATCTCTTTATACCTGTGAAGGAATTAATAACTGGCTGACTTTGGCTTTTATGCTGAGTACATACATATTGCTGTCATTACTTAAAGGGACCAATAAACGTCAGTATGAGAAAAGTTATACCTAGACATGGTACATCTTTTACCCCAGGCAATTTTTTTCAGTGTCTTTAGAAAATCATTTCTGTTTGAGGATTGAGGATGAAGGATGTAGGATATAGAGACTACATTGTAAGGGTCTAAGTACAGGAATTTTCTAGTCTCTCACTACGTTTTTCTGCACTGTAATGTAATTCAGCATCATATGGTTCATTTTGTTGTCCTAAGTCCAGAGTCTCTAATCTTGGATAATCCCTTGGTCTGAATTTTGATCCCTTTTTCCTAAGATTTATTTACTTATGCATACAAGGCCTGGGGGCCAAGTTAGAGGTGTGTTTATGGGGGCAGGGTTGAGAGTCTTCACCAGTGACAGAGTGGGGAACAGAACAGGCAGATTGAATGAAATACACTGCTGGGGAGAGCAGCAGGTGAGACAGGAGAGTCTTCTGCTCTATGTGGGTCACCTCCCTGACAAGAGATTGAGCTTGTGCTACAGTGGCTGGTTATGCTTCACAGTGTGGTGCTTAACCCCTTGTTCCAACAGGGAGGCTCCTCAATTTTGACACTTTAATGAATTGTCGATTATTTTATAGAATAGACCTCAATTTAGATTTCCCAGTGTTTCTTTATGATTAAAATTATGCATTTTTGGTAAGAATACTACAGAAGCAATTTATGCAACATAGTACATCATTTTCAGGAAATATATGATAATGTATCTCATTAAGGGAGATATAACTTTGATTACTTGGTTTAGATGACATTTGCAGTTTTTTACACTGTAAAGATGTGATTTTTCTTTTAGAAATGAACTATCTTGTGTGGAGATACTTTGAGAATGTAAATCATACTTAGGTGTTCTTATTTCAGAATTTACTGATTGATAAATTACTTGTAACAAATTACTGTGGTGTTTGCCAAATAGTAATTTTTGTGTTGACATTTTTTTTTCTATGTCTAAGGGCTGAACAGAAGTTAAATTCTGTCCAACTTTTTTAAAAAAAGATATATTTTATTTATTTATGAATACAAGAGCTGGGATACAGGCCAGAGGTGCAAGGGGTGAGAGGATTCACCAGAGACAGAGTAGGGAACAGAACAGGCAGATCAACTGAAACACACTGCTGAGGGGAGCAGAGGGCGAGACAGGAGAGGTCTGCTGAACCATGTGGGTTAGCTCCCTTGCCAGGGATTGAACTCAGACCACAGTGTCTGGAGATAGCTTGATAGCACTAAGACTGGAGATAGCTTGATAGTGCTGAAACTTTAACCCCTGCACCACCAGGGAGGCTCCATAATTTCTTCTATTATTTTTTTTCAAGAGTTATTATAAAGTTGTAGTAATCAAGAGTTATTTTTTAAATTTATATATATATTATTAATATAATTTTTAAAAAAATTTACATATACTTGCCATCAATTGTAATCCCCATGTATTCCCCATCACCATCTCACCAGTGCACCATCACCTCAGTTGGATTTACTTTAGACAGGGGCTTAGCAGGTTTGCAGTGGAGTCCTCCAACAAATTCAAAATTTGGGAAGTGTGGGTGAGGAAATTTAAACTCTTAATAGGTTCTAATGAGCCACATATTAGTTTGCAGTGGGTCCTCCTGAGTGGTAAAAAGCAATGAAAGGTAGAGAAAATTAGAAAATTATAAACATACCACGATATTTTTTGAAAAGAGTTTGGAATTATGTAGCTAAAGATATTAAAACTTTATATGATTGTTACTACAAAGATACATAGATGTATTTATACATATGTATACATATATAATTAAAACATGTGATAATATATATGAAATATACATGTTACATATATGTTACTGGAATAATTGCTATTTTTTGAAGTCAAAATTTGTATCTCTGATGTAACATCATTACATTAATAATAATAAATATTTAATCAAAGTCACTGTAGAGTTAAGCATGCATTTATTTACTCTGTATAGCTGCAAAAGTAACAGATGCAATGTAAACATTTAGTTCCAAATCAATTAATGAATGGAGACATTGCCCCCTGGATTATGCACTCTAGTTTTGATTGGTAAGCTATTTCCTTGATCCTAGGTTTTCTGAAACAATTGTGAGATTTTTGAAAGAATGACTCAATTCCTTGTGCCTAGTACTATATTTAGTTTTTGTTCCCACTTCAGTGGGAAATATTTATAATAGGCAATTCTATGTATATATGAGGGTATGTATGTATGTATGTAGGGGTTATATGGAAAATCCTACTCAATATTGCCATAGTCCTAAAATTCTTCTATGAAATAAAGTTTCTCACACACAGATAGATAAGCACAATAGATATGCAATTGCTTTAAGATCTCCTCAGCATTTGAATTTGTGGCTTATGACTTTTTGAAGTATTCTATACTAGTTTTGGGTCACAAGATTCTGACACTATAGATAAAGCTTTGCATGAAATTGAGAGATCATATTATGTTATCTTTTCATAGCTTCACCTGTAAAAGACAAATTCATTTGACTGTATATTTGTACACATATCTTCCAAGAAAATAGGAAAGTTAGCATATCACACTACCAACTAAAAACATGATATACAAAGTAATTTGCTAAAAAACTGACCTCCCTTCTTTTCATCAACTAATTGGAAATAAAAGTCAAAATAAGGCACATGTAACATATATTTTACTCATTCCATGAATGTTATTTGATCACTAAATTCTAATATAACAACAGGTAAGTAGAAGGAGGAAATGAAAGGTCAAGTCAGGAAAAGTTAAAAATAAAGAAAAGGAAAATGCCACAGCACCATCAGTAGAAGTTGTGCACCCTGAGTATACTTAATAGTTAAGAAAGAGACAAAATACAACATATGGAGCCTGGAGTACTCAAGGGAATATTTCATCGCAGGCAGAGAACAAATATTGAGACTCCAGCCATAAAGACACGGACAATCTTTCCTTCCTATCAGATACTGAGTTCAAAATAGCCATGATAAAGAAATTTAAGAAAATGGAAGTAGAAAAGCTGCTCAAAGATTAAAAAAAACAGGGGCCTCCCTGGTGGCGCAGTGGGTTAAGCAACGCATTATGAAGCAAACTGCAACCACTGCAGCACGAGTTCGATCCCTGCTGCCGGCCAGAGAGGGGACCCACATGGTGCAGCAGACCTCTCCTGTTGTGCCCGCTGCTCCCCTCAGCAGTGTACTTCCATTGATCTGCCTGTTCTGCTCCCCACTCTCTGTGGTGAATCCTCTCACCACCCCCCCACACCTCTGACCTGTACCCCAGTGCTTGTATGCATAAATAAATAAATCTTTAAAAAAAAAAAAGATTAAAAAAAACAGAAATAATTGTACTGAGAAATAATGTATAAAAGAAATTGAAATTTAAGAGAGAAAATAACTGAGATGCAAGATATAAAAACGTTTATTAAAGAGATAAAAAAAAAAAGTTGGAGAAAGCTGTGGGAAAAGAATAGACCAAATGGAGTATGAAACCAATAACCTTAAAAATGGTAATGCACAAAAAATCTAGACGGAAGAAGAAGGATAAATATGAAGAAAAAAAAATTAAACACTTTGACAGTTGTGCAACTACATGAGGAAAGGCAATGCAAGAATAATGAGTATTCCAGAAGGGGAAGAGAGAGATGGAGAAGAGAAGAGAGAACTTATTCAAAGAAATAAATAAAGGACAACTTCGCAAATCTCAGAAGAAACCAGTTGTGCAAATCCATAAAGCTAGAAGAAGAACTGGTTACATAAACATAACAAGACTTACAAGAAGATATATAGTCATGAAACTTCCAAGAATTCAAGACAAAGAAAGAATATTAAAGCTAACTAGGAGATAGAAGTAAAAAAAAACTATAAAGGCATCACCATCAGACTTTTATTTGACTTATCTGAGAAAATACTGTGGGTAAGGAAAAAAGGAAATGCATTACTCAAGACACTAAAAGATAAAAACTGCCAACTAAGAATATTACATCCTCCAAGACTCACCTTCAAAATGAGGGAGAAATAAAGGCCTTTCCAGACAAACAGAAACTGATGGGGTTTGCAGGTTCTAGACCTCCTAGTCTAGTATTTATTAACTAGAAATGTTAAAATGCGCTCTCCAGTCTGAATCAGAGGGAAAAAAAACAAAAACAAAAACAGTAAAGAACAATGAAATAGAACAACAGCAACAAAAAAACCTAAGGAAAAGTGGTGTTGTAGATGCAAACATATCAACAATCACCTCAAATATAAGTGCAAATGGAAAGATATTTCCTGCTCATGAATTGGAAGAATGAGCATCACTAAAATGTTTACCTTGCTTAAAGCAATATATAGATTCAATGCAATCCCCATCAACATTTTAATGACATTCTTGAAGGACAATCATTACTGAAATTCATATGGATCCACAGAAAAATCCTGAATAGTGGGGCCTCCCTGGTGTTATATTTTAACTTGCTAATTGATTTCTCCATCTGTATAACCATGAGCAATGACAAAAAAGAAAGACAATTTTAAAAGAAACTCCACATGTCACAGGATGTCTGTGAAATGGACTTCAATTCTTCTGCTGCTTCAACTGGGTTGTTACCTTTAGCTTTGGGACTTGTGGCAAGGTGCTGGTGTGACCCATAGGATTCAGCCATTGGATGAATATGAAAACAATCCTGGATGAACTTGTCAAGAGAGGTCACGAAGTGGTTGTTCTGATGTCTTCAGCTTCTATTTTCATTGATCCCAGGAAACTATCTGCTGTTAAATTTGAGATTTTTTTCTTTCCCTGGAACTGATTTTAAGATTTTATTAAACAAACTGATGGATGTATGTGTATATATGTAATATAATTAAAGGTTCCTTCTGGATGTACAAACTGCAAGAATGCTTTTGGAAACATTTTGATACTTTTAAATACTCTGTAGAGATGTAGTCAAGAACAAGGAGATTATGACAAAATTCCAAGAATCAAGATTTGATCTCGTTCTTGCAGACGCCATGGACCCTGTGGTGAGCTGCTGGCAGAGCTGCTTAAAGTTCCTTTTGTCTACACTCTACGTTTTACACCTGGATATGAATTTGAAAAGCATACTGGAAAACTTCCAGTCCCACCATCCTATGCACCTGTTGTTTTGTCAGAATTAAGTGATCGAATGACATTCATGGAGAGGGTAAAAAATATGATATATGTGCTATACTTTGACTTTTGGTTCCAAACAATAAATAAGAAGCAGTGAAATGAGTTTTATAGTGAGGTACTAGGTAAGTCTTATGTTTGGTTAGTAAAATGATGTCTTAACTTTCTTAGTACTTTGGAAAGGGTGTTCATGTAACTATATGGTTAGAAGGCTTTGTCCTTTATAAATGAAATGATGGAATGTTAATAAAAATGATCTCTCAACCTCACAATTATTATGAAGAGGTTTAAATTACAGGATAATTGGTACCATGTGGTTCATGATTGTTGTGAGACAATTTTAGGGAGTCAGGAGACAGAATTTCCATACATGAGACCTCTTGAATAAATATCCATTTTTGCTTATCAGTTTGTAATAGACTTTATTTTATGGAAAATGTTTAGATCCATAACAATGTTAAGTTCAGATTTTGCAGATAGCCCCTGCAGCCCACTCATTCATACAGGTCCCCACTCTCAACAATTCCAGCTAGAGTGGTACATCTGGTACAGCTAATGATCATCCAAGCCTCATAATGTAATGGTGTTATATATTCCAAGGGTTCTTTACAATATGTAAAGGTAGATACCTTCATTATAAAATACAAAGTTTCACTGTTTTGAAATCCCTATGTTATACCTTTTTATCTTATGTATTCATTTAATACACTCTTTCTCATCTTTTAAAGGCATTGAAATTTCATTAATTACCCTGATCCAGTCAGACACTAGAATGAGAAGTTACACAATTCTAACAAGCATTCTGTGGAGCATTGAGGAGACTGTTTCCTCTGATTTTCTCTCGGTCTGCTTAAATAAACTTAAGCTATATTGCCATTTATTTGAAGGATTACCCCTTCTCCCCACAATGGAGAGATAGTGGCACTGTGTTAACTCAAGCTATAATTTGAATTTTGTAATAATAATTATTATTATTCTACATAATTATTCTTTCCCTAAATGCTTACAGATCACCTCATAAAAGGCCTAAAATCATGCTGAGGTGTGGAGATCCAAGTTTTTAGTATGGATTTTTGAAATCTATGCTTCTCATCAAAGACATAGTGAGCCAAAATTAAGGATATCCACTTCTCTTCCATACATTGTGAAAATTTTTCAGTTATGATTTACAAATATCATTATTTCTCACAGTGATGTTATTAAACACTACTATGAGCCAAATGCACAGTAGGGCCAATAAATTAAGCCATATTTTAGGGAATTTAACAGCTTAATAGGGAAAATTGATTCAAGGAATAGCTTTATAAATTGTAGAAACTAGACTAAGTGTGCAAAGAAAAGTGTTTCCATTTGTTAATTGGAATGAGCTCAAATAATAATATGTAATTTGTGTCTGTTATATTTGCAGCTTTAAAAATAAACATATACTAGTTTAATTCTATGCTGATTGGCATTTAGTAATTTTTTCTGTCATGAATATACTGATGTGATATTAGATATTCCAGTGTTGACCTCCAAAGGTAAATAACTAGTCCAACAACAAAATGGGTTTATTCAGACACAGAAATCCAACAAAAGTGCACCAGAAATGATCTTGATGTGTCAATATATATACTAACCTTGATAATGTATTTGAGAAATGCACAAAAAATTACTACATGAAGAAAAATTAAAAAATAGAGGCTTTTTTTTTTTTGAGAGTGTGTTCATAGGGGGACATGGTCTCTTCTTGAATCCAAGTCTCATAACTCTCTGTATGTCTTGGAAAGACCTCCCGCTCAGCCTGCCAGAGGGTGAAACAACCTCAACTCCTTTGGGAGATGTAAAGCCACTGTGGTATCTTGTACTTGCTGGTTTACACATTCAGGGGCATAGTCTTTAGAGCTTCAGACCATTTAATAGAGTTTATATAAATTTGTTAAATAGGTTATATATTTAATAATGTGCATATATTGATCGACACAAATGCTTATATTTTGTAATATACATATATTTACATATTCATAACATGTAATTTTTAATATATTTTGTCATGTATATTTATCCAGCATTACACATTATACATATATTTGTATTATCAGACCACAAACAGTTTTTCATCTTGGTCTGCATCATTCCAAGCTCCTTTCAGAAATTTATCAGGTATTTAAATAACAGTATTCCCATTTCTTCTACCTTTGTTTATTTTATCCCTCCAGGAAGACCCACTATATTAGCTGAGACCTAAAAAATGGGAAAATCTGAAATGTGGCTCATTCGAACCTACTGGAACTTAGAGTTTCTTTGCCCACTCTTACCAAATTTTGAATTTGTTGAGAACTCCACTGCAAACTTGCCAAACCCCTGCCTAAGGTAGCCTAGTCGAGTTTGATTTGCTTTTATTTGCTTTGAGATTCTTCACTAGAATACAACATTGAGAGGAACATCATTCCTCAGAAACAAAAATTTGTAGTCCAACAATATTTGCAGCCAAACCCAGCATTTCCCTGCTCTCACTGTAGCACTTAAATGACTGCTAACTTTATATTCTAGAGTTTGACATCTTAGAGTACTTACTAAATGGGTTTTTTTTTTGCCATATTCCAAGTCTGTACAAAATCTTGTTAAAGACTTAACGGGAATCTGGTTGAAAAAATGAACACAGAGAAGAGCTATACTGCATATATAATAATGACAATTAATTCTGCACATTTATTCAGCACCAGATAATTTCTACCATCTGTATCTGAAAACTGCCCTTCATATAAAGTTGAAAAAGAAATCTATTTGCATAAAGATGATACACCTTATCATCACAATCTAATAGGTTTTAAACTGAAATCTCTGAGCCATAACTAAACTACAAGCATCTTTTATGAAATCATTTCATGAGCTTTTGAACATCTTTTTTGTCTACCTTCTAATAGGCAGCAACATAAAATATAGATCATATTCAAGGCTTAACCTATTGCCAACTTTATTTATAAAATTTAACTGCATAAGGAACCTTTCAAAAAGCTCAGAAGCCTGAGGTATAATTTCTTTTCAACCAGTCTTTATTTTTTTCAAAGTTATTGAGGCACAGTGGATACATAAAATTACATTTTTTAAAGTAGTCATTGTAATGATTTGACTTACATATACATTGTGAAGCAATTTCCCTCATGTGGTTGATCCATCACTTCACATATGTGTATTTGTGTGTGTATGTGTCTAGTACTGCCTTTTAAAGAAATCCTTGGTTAAAGAATATGTATAATTGCTCAGTATACCTTTGTTAAACTATGATCTTACTTGATGTTTATGTGGGAATATATGTTACTTCCTCCTTTAGAGTGAGACCTCCCTAAGCTCAGAAACTACCATTCATGTTTTTTACACAATATACATCATGGTGTCTTTCATAGGAGACACTCAAACACAAATATTTGTTGATTTATGAATACAAGTTCTACTCACAGAAATTTTAATCATACAATATAATGTATCCAATATACCCAGCAGGATTTATATGAGATTATATATTAGATTATATTAATAATTTAGATTAATATTTGTGGTCTAATTTTTTTCCTATTTATTACACTCCAATTCCCTGGGATTGTTGGTGATTTCCTTTGCTGTTCAAAAACTCTTTTTTGTGAGCATCCCCACTTGTTATTTTGAATTTGTTGCCTGTGTATTTGGTGTTCTATAAAATGTCATTGCCAAGACCATTATTAAGGATTTTTTCCCCTTCTGATAACTCATTGTGAATACATGTATATGTGAAACTTACAAAGAAAATTAAAGGAGATGCAAAAATAGTGTATGGCAGTTATTCAAAAAAGAAAATGTTGGAATATATTAAATTTCCCAAACTAGGGAATCATTAAAGGATCTATATGTATATTAAAATGGAAATTTTATTTTTGCAAGGAAAGAAATGTATATTAGGATTGCAAGTTTATGAATATATATTAAATATGTATATTTAGTTATATAAACAGAAAAAAAACACTAGAATGAAAACAAGCAAATTCATAGAAATAAGCAGAATGATGGTTACCAGAGACAAGTGAAAAGGGAGAATTATTGTATGAAGGTTATAAAATTTCAGTTTTGTAAGACAATAAACTTCTGAAGATTGCACATCAATGGGAATATACTTACCTCTACTGAACTATATACACTTGGAAATTGTGAAAAAGTAAATGTTGTATAAATTGTAGTTTGCCACTTTCTGTAAAAGGTGCTATTCTACTAATGCCAAGTCCTGTTGGTCTCTTTATAGCTTTAAACAGTTCTGCTAGTACTATTTGTACGGTTGCTCTTTGTGATAGAGCAAATTCTTCACAGGAAATGGAAGACTTTGCACAGAGCTCTGCAGAGACAGTGGTATTGTGTTCACTCTGATCTCCATGATCAGTGACATGCCAGAAGACAAAGCGGTTGTGATTGCATCAGCCCTTGCCCACATTCCACAAAAGGTTAGCTAAAGTATCTTGATATTGGACAACTACTAAATGTGACCATTAATCTGCCATTGGATGTGCATTTATCCATGCAGTGTAGATTATAAACATGACTGCTTTAGCACAGGCATTTGTTTAAACAAAAATATACACGACAGATGTTAAAGCAGTAAGACACGGAAATACTGGGTAATAGGTCACATGTTAATCAATGCTGTTGATGTTTATAATGAATCACTGATGTGTTAACAACCATTAGAATAAAATTCAATACCATCACAATACTGACACATGGTGCCAGCTCTGCTGTTATTTTAAGACTGCAGAATCTTCTTTTCCATATTTAAAGAATTTCTAAGTCTGGAAACAATAATAATACTCTATATTAGTATAAAAATATTGTGTTTAATATTAACAATCAAGAACAATTAATATATTTTCTAAATAGGAAATATATTATTAAAATTATTAATACTCAGAATTATTTAAGTTTCTAGAGAAGTTGATTTCTAAATTAGTCATTTTTGAAATAAAAAGATACCAAGTGCTTAAAATAACTTATGGAACAAGTAGATACAAGTATTTTTTTTTTTAAAGATTTATTTATTTATGTATACAAGCACTGGGGTACAGGCCAGAGGTGTGGGGGGGTGAGAGGATTCACCACAGAGAGCGGGGAGC